>LOND01005679.1:4041-15417 GCA_014220965.1 Paragonimus kellicotti
ACATGTTTAGTTGATGATGAAACTGTGTGAGTAAGGTGCATCGAGGGCCTGTCGTACACGAAACCCTTGACAACCATACACAACTGAGTGCCCTCATTTTAGAGCTCACATGGACAACTGACTGGCATGCTTATAGCCCTTTATTTGGCGTATCCTTAGCAAAGTGAACGATTACATTTTTTGGGCACCAGTTTGCATACCTGTCTGTCTACTCAGTCTACAAAATGATGTTGTGTTTGAGTTAGAAAGTCTTGATCTTTAAAACGTTTGATCTAACCCAAACAAGTAGTGGACAATTGTAATTGCGTTCATAATGCGAAAAAGCAAATCCTTTGAACTGATGCAATATTACGGTGTAGTGAACTGAACCTTCTACTTCTGGAAGGAAATTAGTGTCGTATTGTGCATACGTATGATGAACAGACGAGTGATTGGTTTCTTAACACGGATCGGTCTTTGTAGATTTGGGCGAATTCAGCTGAATATCGTCTAACGTTGGTTGCATGTTATTCAATCATCTAGACATATGCGGTCAAACTTGTTTCGAAGAGAAGTAGTACAGATGAGTTTAATTCTTGAAGGAACTTGCTGGCATTGCACTGTGCAGCTGAAAGTGGTTAGGCGCATATATTTCATAATTTAGTCGTGCTTAGTGAAGTACATTGACAGAGTGGTCAAATCACTTACCTCACGTGAACTTGGCCTGGACTTTCAATCGGGGTGGGGACAACGGTGTGCACTGCAGATGAGCTCAGATAGGAGTGAAACGCGAGTCTGGGCTTCCTTTCCGATGGGGGTTGAGTGAAGGGTCTATCGGAATGGGTAAGTTGTGTTCAGTCACTAAAGGAGTTTAACTTATCAACCAAACCGTATTGAAGTGATGTGCAGTTAATTAAATGAAATCTGTGATTTCATCTTGACTGTCAATTCCTGGCCATGAGGTCAACGATGTGAGTTAACAGAACAAGTACCTGTTGAGAAGCTGGGTTGTTCCAAGCTTTATTTACAAATGAGAGCCTCAAAATGTTTAGATGTGTTAATCCGATTTAGCCTGAAGTGAGGTCGACGGTACCGTTCGATAGCATCTAAAAGAAAATTATTATGCCAGGCTAATCAAAAATTGGTTACAGCAATACTCGTTTAATGTATATCAGGTATGTTCCATTACTTCGCGGCCGAAGTAATCAACGCCAACTAAAACACCAGCACAGAAGAGGAATATTCCTGCTGTTCGTGTCCCCTGTTGTGTAACATTTCACTTTTCCAATGATTTTTAGGTAAACATGGGGACAACTACATGAATTATAGAGTTAATGTAAACCCCGGAAGTGGTCACATTTCTTGTGGAACTCTCCGGCCATCGAACCGGTCTAGTTCTCAACGCATTCCTTTAAGTCTGAGTGTAAGTGTAAACACATCGATCGTGTAGGATAGAAAGCGAAAGAAATGTAGTGACGTAGATTATACTTAAACCCAGTGGGACTGTTTCAGCTATACCGTGAAGCTGAAATTTGCCAACGTTAGCTGATCAATACAGTGAACATTTATTAAAAGAACGGTCACTAGATAATCCAGGTGAACAACCTTATCCTCTTCTCACGCGATCCTGTTTACATATATTGGTCCCAGAGTCGTCAGTGGCGCTCAGAGCACAACATTATAAAATTTTCGGATAGCCAATCAAGGTCATTGAAGCAGTATAACAATAAATGTGTCGCACAGTAAAATCGTTACCATTCTTCCTTATTTGGAGACATGTTCGACCATCTAATTCTCAGGTGGAAGTTGCCCGAATACAGCAGACTTCGTTGCTACAGTGTACAGGTTTCACTGCCATACAGCAGTGTAGAAAGCATCATTGCGCAATAGGCATGCAGCCTGGTTTCCAACTTTAGGATACCGTTCATCTACACACTTCTTTCAAAGTCGGCCACAAGCAGTGCTAGCCTTCCCCATACAGACTGACAACTCGCGATCGACGAACACATCTGCTGACAGATTGCTGTCAAAGTCAAAAAATCCTGCGCAGCTATCCACTGATGTATATTCATGAGGTAAGCAAAGCACCTTTACTCGAAAGGGAGAAAATTTTCCAAAGGTGTTGACGTCCAAAACAAATTTAGATGTCGCGGTCGCTAACTCCAGGGCCAGTCGTTGCGGTCGTTTCAGCTGTGTGCAAACAGTGCTCTACAATCTGAAAACATCAGTATGGGGACACTTGAATTATCTAACCGGTTTGGTATGCTGAGATGTAGACTTTTCAGCCGACCAACAACCGTGCGATGTCCAACGTGAATACCAACCCCGAAGTTCCGAATAAAGTAGGAATGAGGCTAAGACACCACCCTGCTGCATATCAGTGATGATGTCGAAGGCATCAGGGGCCGATTACACCATGACCCTCCTACCCACATGCAACATTTTAATTGAACCGACGAATTCACCTGGGCATCCAAACATCCCAAGCGCCATCCACCGTGTCACGTGCAGAGAAATCCACAGAGAGGGCATGCAGAGGCCGGTTGCGTTCACGGAACTTCTACCGAGTTTGTCGAGCTGCAAGCACCATCCTACTGAGGCTTGCCTGGAATTCGCATAGCTCATCCGGATCACTGGTCTTCAAAACTTTTGCAGTTAGTCTTTTCAGCAGAATTCTTGCTAGCCCATTATCAGCGCGGCTCAACAGAATAATATTCCAATACCTAATGGCGCTTTGATTGCTTTACTTATCTTCAGACAAAGGCACGATCAGAGGACCTTTATACTCTTGAAGCACTGCTCCCAGATGAAATGAACCAGCTTGAGCAAAGCCTGTTCCAACACTGAACTAGCATGCTTTAAGGGTTCTACGGGTGATTCACCTTCACCTGTAAGCTTGCCGTTTCATAGTTGTCTAATAGCCCTCCAAGTTACTGACACATCTTGCACTAAACAAGTAACGCGTTGATATCTTATTGTGTCAAGCCGTTCATGACCACCAACTCAATGGTGGCCGGCCGGTTTAGTAGGCCACCAAAGTGACTGTGCCAAAATTTCATGCTGTCCTTCGGTTGAGTGTACGGAAAGCTGAAGTCCCCATCAATCAGTGCTTTGGTGGATCGGGCGGATAAACCAAGAATTATTTTCAGTTAATCGTAGAATTCCTTATGTTTTCGGCGATCAGCGTAGCCTTGTGTTAGCTCACCTTGATTTTTCCACCGGCCATCCTTGATTGAGAGCCGTTCAGTTGGTTGACGGCTAACACTCCGGAATGCGCGGGTTCATTGTTGAATCAGAACACGCCGTATTCTTCTATCCTATCACTTTCGAGATAAATGCATTGTCATGGTCCAACCGGCCTGGGCAAATTTGGCATTGGATTTCAATTTTTCGATGGCTGCTGCCGCGATCTCTTCCCCGAAATGCTGTGAGTAAATGAACATTTTTAAAACGAACGGCAACTGCACGCTGGGATATGGTGCTCGTCTTTGAGTCGAGTAGTGTCCCACCATTCAGTTTTCGCCACTGTCCGGATGATCTGTGATAGACAGATTTGCAAACATGAATACACGATTTTGTCGTAACAGCCTATAATCCTTGCTATATTTAGCCGCGTACATAACTCACGTAATACGTACATCGCGAATGTCGAGTTGTTGCTAGAACACGTTATGAAACAAATGGTGATGACCACTTCGTGGGTGGGTCCAAGTCGTGATGTCGCTCGCATCCAGCTGGAATCGGGTGTTCGTGATAGCCAGCTCGTGAGTAGCACACAGGTGGAGCAGACGATCACCGTTCTCATTGACTGAACCAATGCCGTAGGGTCCGAGGACTCCCGGCCAGGCTGTTGATTCGTGCCCAATTCACGTTTTGAAGTCACCCAGAACAATCAACCGGTCACTCATCAGTGTCAAATAGGTTGTGGTGGACAGTAGACCATAGAACTGGTTTGTGTATCATCGGTGTCACAAACTGCTAGACCATCCACACTCCGAAATATGGCAGACTTACTTCGACCTAATCGTAGGAACATGGATATGATTTGATGGTTGACGCCATGCAGATCGCAATCGGCGACTACGAGACAGACACGTTGCTCCCGAACACCCAGTAGAAGGTATGTTCAACGGCTGCTTCTTGGAACCTATATTCGTCTGGAAACATTTCCGAATCAAAGCTGCGACCGCGATGTCGTAGCAGCTTCATTTTATTGAGATTAATGCGGTACGGCGTCCTGGTCGTCAGATACTGCATCGATTTCGCAGCGTACGCGATCTGTAAGTTCCGATGGACAAAGTTTAGCGTTCACCGGTGTGTCTTAATGATATTCGAGACCTCATTCAGAGTGCACGACTCAACAGTTTGACCTGTGCTACAAAAGGAGACAAGTCTCAAAAGCCTGGCTTGCTGGCAGTGCAGGGTTAGTGCAGTCCCTGAGGGTGGTGAATAAGATATTAGTCTCATTTTCATTACTGCTGAGCGCAGTGAATGTATTATAATCCACAGCAAACTTCTGCGGGATGGTACGAATTTTTCGACTGCATGTGGATAGTACGTCAGAGGCCACTGTCAGTCGTTTGGGCATGCAGTGCTGTTTATTTGAAGTACCTTGTTTAACTCTTTCCTTCCGTATGCGCAAGACAACAGTGCTGTAACTACATGGTTTTGCTGTATACCCATGTGATCGTGCCTCGCTGCTGAAGCGCCCGTGTGCAGTTAATGATGCGACATACAGACCTGTAGGCAAAACTACTTTTATCTGACTGCTCCACTTTGGCCAACCTGATGTGGTTGGACCTGGAAGGGTCGAGGCTGTAGTTGTACACACTCCTTTGGATCATCACAGTACACAAGCCTGACCATTGTGTCAAGTTAGCGGTGGCAGTCGCGTACGCGCATACACGAACACACTCATGAACGCACATACAGCAGATTCTACAGTGACCCGCAACTAATGTCCAACTCTGCTGTTTTTGTGCTGCACAGCCTCGACAAACAACTAACACGCTTTCAGTTAGTTTTTGCTGTTTGTTTTTTTCCGCGTCAACTTCGTCGATAACGTCTCTCTGAATAACAAAAACATTTCGGTTTCATATTCATAACCACGCTGACTGACTATCGCACATCGCTTAAATGAATAGCCGTGGTGAATAACCAAGGACTGGATGTTTAGTGATAATATAGTAATGTTGGCAACTCACTCAAGAGAACACATTCGAAGAACCGAATGGACCAAGCTCATCGCCCTTCCTTGACAAAACAGACTCTCAGAGACACCCAAAAGCAATACGATGGAGATTAAAGTTGAGATTGTTCACAGGCTGCTAAAAATGCCGAAAAATGCGTTTCAAGGTCATGGATCGACTTGTAGTACACAAACATGATGGTGTCATGTACACTGCTTCCTGTCATGACTGTAGTTAAGCCTAGGTCGGCGAAACTGACAAGTGGTTAAATACGCCTCAACTAATTTATTGACGTTAAAACGATCGGACTGGAATACACAATTTTAATAACGTTGCCCAAGCACTTACCATCCGACCCAAACTTGGAGACGAAACAATGTTTAAATTGATAAATGGATTGAGAATAACACAACGTTATGAGCAAGTTGTAATACTCTACGTTTCAACCACCTCGGGTGGCCTTCCTCAGGAGTGTTGTAATCGAAATGTCTAGACTGACCACTGTGAAACAAGGTGATTGCTACGTGGATCACTCACTTCCCGTAATGAAAACTAACTCAAATTGTTTTTTGAACACATGGGGGATTTATAGGTTTGATAGCCAAAACCTCAGCAAACTGGAGGAGGCGTTTCCGGTGGCTTCGAAAAATCACGGAGAACTACATAGAGAAGAAACCGACAGCTAGCTTCTGGTATTAAGGAGCACGTTCCCGAATGGCTGGAAACAACTAGAAATGCCAGGCGTTTGCATATAGGTCGAGGGACAGCACCCTGCGTCATCAGTAGCAATCCAAACAGGACACAAAGGAAGGTTTGTGACACATTCTCTGTGATTTTTGAAGCCACCGGAAACGCATCCTCCAGTTTGCTGAGGCTTTGGCTATCAGACGTCATAAACTCTCTCGCCTGTGTGATTAAAAAACTAACTCGACTTCTGTTAGACAGGACTGATCACACAGATAAAAAAAACTCATAAGCTATGACGAGTTAGTAACTTGCTTGCAATCCATTCCACTTCTACTCTCTTTGAATTTGATACTAATAAATATAACACTTACCATTCAATACACGCTTTGGCAGTTAACCATGGACGTACCTTAATGTGAACTTTCCCAGCTTCGGGCAACAATTCGCATGCTTCAGTCAGAAAAATTTTTAATAACAAATTAAAGAGATTCGAAGTATAAATGAAGTTTCCTCGAGTGAGTTGTTGGAAAAGCACATACTTGTGAGTATTGAATTTACCTAAAAATGACGACTTATGTGATATAACACAAAGTGAAGTTCGTTAAACAAATCGGAAAATGTCGGGCAAAAACTCTTTCTCAACTCCGACCCATCTACTATGATTTATGTTAACCCCACCTCTGATCTCTTCTGATTATCTACTTCCATCGGCTGTAATGTTTCATTATTTTCAACTGAGAAAGTAACAGTAAGTGAGTTTGTAAAGGAGAGAACTTGAGCACCAGGTTTGCACAGACAAGTCAGTTTTTTTATTTCGTTATATTAATCGCGGAAGATACCCTAAGTTGTTTTGGAAAGCTCTTCAAAAATATCGTATCCGTCCAAATAACGTTCGTCTCAGACGACACGCACTGAAACGCAAAAAATCACTACGCCAACAGTCGAACGACGCATCACAGTGTGTCAGAAAAACAAACCAATGAGAACAATTTGCAAATTGAACAACCGAAAAGAACGCTTCAGTTTGAGTATTGCGTTAACTCAGTAATCACCAGACGGAAGAAGACGCCTTTCAAGTAGACGTATAGCCTTAGCAAATATTGGCTATGGCTCAAGTTCCCTAATAATCCAGCCAGATACGTGCATAATTTTTCGAACAGTGAACTAGATAATACGCCGCTTGTTAATACTCTCATTGAGCATACATTCTGTTCGTTTGCACGTTCGAACTAGAACCTACAGAGGTTAACGTTTGAGAGATTTAGTTGATTGAATTAGCGGCAGCTACGCCAAGTTTGCATTTTGGACTTGGAAAGTTCACGTCCGATCTACCTAGTGTCAGCTGTAGTTAACTTAGACCAAAGTAACCCAACGAACGCCTGCCACTCTGTAACATTTAACAGCTTTGAAACACTGCGTGCACGCCACGATATACTACTCGCAAGACCGGGTGAAAGCTTTGGTATAGTTGCGATGAATAAGTCTGATTACATTGATAGAATTAAAGCGATTTTGTCAAGTGGAACAGAATTCCAAGAGAGACGCGGGAAAAGAACAAGGCTGTATTGATTAAAATCTAGATCACTGGCTGTTTGAACCTAATCAGGAAAGACATCGTCATAACGGAAGCTGGGTTTGGTGCAGTAAATCGAACCAGCTTTTCATTTTCCATCGTGTGTGTAGCCTTCCGAAGGCTCATAAACAGAATACAGGACTCAACCGATCTTAGACGTGTACAGTTCCCTTCATCACATAACTGTACAGTGACCGGCTGCCCAATTCGAGTTGATCCACCGGAAACTGTATTTACAGCCCATGAAATAGCTTCGAGTTCGTTGACACTGTGAAAGATGGCGGAGTTACAGACCATCAGATGTATTAATTTGATCTCTTTATTGCTTACGAATGTGCCACCGCGAAAACCTATCGACTATATTTGTGAATACACTAATTAATCAGATGCAGAGGTGAAACTTCTAACTACAGTTCCTAAAGAACTTCTCTTGCGTTGCACGCTTAAACGTACAACTGAAGTTCAATGGAGAACATCTATCTACAGGTTTTTTTTTTTTTTTTGGTTGGGCCCCCAATTTTAACGAAATGGGTTTTTGGTACGCCCCTGGTTCCAATTCCGGCATGATAATCATCAACGGAAAGTTGAAGTTTGAGCAAGTGTGCTGTGGGAGTTATTCTCAAGACATTATCGTCTCCACGACGAATTGAACACGCCTAGTTTTGTTGTTCATCTAACCGATATGGGTTGAAAAAGTGTTCTCGAGGTGTTCGATCAAGCACATCATTCCATCCAGTTCGAAACTGAACTGGAGGCGAATGACGCATTGACATTAGCACTACCAATGCCTTGATGGGTCCCTAAGACGGCGTTCAGTTAAGGAAAAAACGTGGACGTACCAGTATGATAACTTCCACAGTTTTGTTCCTCTTAGACAAAAAACGGAACTGATTCCGATCTCTAACGTCTAGCATCAGAGAAATCTGTTCCGAGGACATGCTAGAGGTTAAAATCCGTTTTCTCATTTAGTGTGCTTCGGGGAAACGGCTATCCAGACAGATTCCTTTCACAACACATGATCGTTACATCAAATAAGGACCTCATTGTTAGTGCTGGAAAGAAACTTGTGTTCATATCACTCCAGTTCAAGGGAGACAGCCATTCAACAGATGAACTGAAATTCACAGCAGTTACTAAAGCAAACGTTCCCTGCTGCATCACTGAAGAACCACTGATGTATTGCTGTCTATGATGATGATGATGATGACATGATTGAAGATCTGGCTCACTTCCGAACCTATGCTCAGAATTAGTATAAGGACGTACGTACGTGACCAGTCAATGCTGGTGTATCCATTCACTTGCTGCTGATGTACGGTAGAATATATCGATCCAACGACTAGGCGCTTGTTCCAAACGGCGATTCGGACAGTCACATCAAACCTGGATCAGAACCGGGGTAGGGAACCGCATCATTAATGCAGTCGTTCCACATCTTTTCGTCAGCAACGAACACCAAGTAACGTGTCGAAAAGTTATTTCGGGTCGTATATAAAAGTACCAGTCAATCAACCAAAGCCGGTCAGATAGCGGACTTTGATAAGGGCCGAAACGATCGCAATCAGATTACGTAGTCCAATGCTTTGTACATAAAAACGACTCGTTTCGGCCTTACAACTTCCGTAGTCTCGAGTGGCTTCTACTCATCACTTACCCACATAAGCACAGACAGCTGACCTTGGTCAAGGGATGTAAGCTTATCCTATAAAAAACAGCGAGCGAAGACGTCTCTGTGTGTAGTGACAGGTGTGTAATCGTTGACCCGGAGTTTGTCCAGTGAAACATCCTAGTTCCTTTTTACTATCCTTCATAATTGCATTGATGCGACGAATAAATAGCCAAATAAATAAGCCGAAAACAGGTCAGTAAGTAAGCATGTAACTAAGTGAAGCAAGTGAGTGAATAAGTGAGTAAACCAGTAGGTAAATAAATGAACGATTAAACTGGTAATGAAGTAGGTAAGTGGATGAAACAGGTGAGTAAGCGAGATAAGGTTCGAGATGAAGTGACGTCTAAATACCTGGAAAAAGGACAACCACGATTGGCTTCTTCATCAATAGAAATAATATGTGACGATGATAGGTCTTAAGGAATGGGAAACAAAATATTTTAATATGTGAAGACAATGAGGAATGGATATACCTTAGGTGGCCATGTCGACTGAAATGAACTACAGTTTTGTGAGTATTTTTGGCAGCAGAAAAGTTGCAACATGTACCCAAGCTGTTCATGGGATAGAAAAAAAAGAATTATGACTAGAAAAAACTCATGTTAGTTGGAACAGTGAAGGAAAATTTGACTACTTAAACGGAAGAACTGTAGTTTATTCAATTAATTAAGGAGGAGGGAAGATGATAACATTCAGAAGAAAGTTGAAAAAGGAGCCTTAAAGCGAAACAAGCGTCCCCGAGATGGTTTCACAAATCTACATTCATGCAATAAATCTAAGTCTAAGTAGATCAAATAAACAAGAACGTCAAGGGTGGAGAAACGGATTTGATGATTGTATGAACCCTGAACCTTGCCACTCGGCTTGATACCAGAGACCACACGATTTTAATAATACTGTGTGAAATACTTCTAAAAAGAAGATGCTTTTGTAGTAAACCACAACTTCGGCTGATCCTTCCAGGATATTAGGGTTCTATTTGCATTCTGCCAGCAGTGGATCGGAATGGCGCAAAAACGAATTAGTAAATTAACGGCCGCGGGTTTCACCCAGTCCTAAAGGACATTGGCGGTAAGCCGTACCTGTAATTGAAGGCATTCAAACATTAAAATTTTGGAAGGGGTGGATTTAAGACGAATTCACTGTTGTCGTTTACTTGTTGGCTATACATACGTTTTCTGTAAAATCAACCGGTTTGGTGATGACTAGTAAATGTAAACTGAAATGTTAGCAATTGACAAAATTCTCTGAGTTAAGAACCAATACCTTGACCTCGTTTGTCACTCACAGACATCGACAACGGAGGTGTGGAACAAGACGATACTGTAACTTTTGGTGAAAACTCCATAACAATTTTGAATAAAAAGCCATTCTACCAGAGGTAGCCGCGTTGTTATGAACAACACAGAAGTGTGCGTGATAAAATCGGCAAGAACAGCGATAACCTGAACTCGCGCTTATCTGGTTGATGCGGATGAACATAGTCCACCTCTGATTGCTAGTTTGCACTAGATACAGTCGCAAAGGTTCAAAATTGAGATGATGGCGATTATTGATGCTCATCCTTAAACTAACACACCACGACCGTTTTCGTCCCGGTTTGGACTCATCAGGTAGATATAGTCTCAATAGGTGATTAAACCAACAACCTTTCGCGTTAAGAACCAATGCTATTATCCCCTTTTTGCCACTAATTCGGGACGAAAATTATAGTTCAATTACATAAAAAATTCCCCCGTCACAATCGTCGCCCACGAAACTGGTTGCCGAGCGGATAAGGGCTTAGACTCATAACGCGAAAGATTTGCTGGTTCGATCCCTCATTAAAATTATCTTTTTCTAATGCGTAAACAGGGCCGAAATCGTTTTGTGGCTGTGTTGGGCTTGGAGTTGGGTATAATAACATAATTATGAAATGGTGATAAATACCTAATGGTGCTAAATGAACAGAGAAAAAGTAGTGTCAATAACACCAAATATGGTGTGTAGACTATGTTATGACACTCGCACCTCAGTCACTAAAAGTAAAAAAGTTGACCAGTAAGTGGGTTATCTCAAGTTTCAGCTCCGGAGGTTTAGGATTGAGATACAACAGCCTGGCGATGTCCATCAATATTTTATCGCGGATTACACGCTAGTGAGCAACTTAAAATAAACTAGGAAAACAAAGATTGAACATTCGGTTGAAGGCAGCAAAGTAGCTAAGTGGTTAAAAAAAACACAGCAAAGACAATGTACTTGCCATTTAAAGTATGAATTCAGACAACGCAGAATTTCAG
>LOND01005681.1:27137-40658 GCA_014220965.1 Paragonimus kellicotti
GCTTTACGAACTGCCGTTGCGAAATCAATTAGTTCACAAGCACACGTAATAAACTTCTTATCGTTGAATTCTGGCGAATCTGGCAGTTTTGCCACTCATCAACTTAGCAAGAAGACCTCAATTACGAGATGAAAACTATTCGTTTATTCTTGTCAGTTGATTAAATAAAACAGTTGGCATACAGCGACAAAACAATGAAACGAACAAATGTCAAAGGGGTGCAGTCGGAATGGGGTAAAATTTTCAATATCACGGTAACGAAATTAATTGCGTCAGCACCTTCTGCAAGAGAGGAGTGGTGTGCAATGCTTTGTTGATAACGCTTCGGAAAACGTAAACATCTTGGGGTTGCGATTGCTTTTTTGTTCCACCTTGCCTGCTGGTCCACTGTGCAAAACTATTCATCAAGAACTCTCCCTCCCCCACAATCTTTGTGTGAAGAGCTGGTAAAATTAACTCGACTGAGTTAATTGTAATTTATCCACGCAGATCGAGTTTTGTTTTCGGGTGGCCTGTGAAATGCAACGAATAGCGGCTGTACGATCAGATTGGTGCCTGTTCAACTATTACGAAGTTAGCTCACCATGTAACCTTAGCAATGAAATAGATACAAGCCAGTAGCAAGACACGTCAGCAGACTACCCACTGAAGTTTACACCAGTGGGGCGTATCAATCCATGGAATACATTCAGTGTTGGACGGACTAGAGCCAACATTACACCTGGCTTTTGTGATATACCGCGACAGCCGGCAAAGACTGTTTTAAACTTGATCCAATGTTTCGTCGAACACGGGCCTTCTTGGAATACAACACAGCCCAATTGCGGGGTCATAACTATGTGAAACATCCCAGCGAATTATATTTTTTGTGTGTTACGCGTGTTAGACTGCTTATCATATTTGCAGATTAACCCGATTCAGGAAGTGTGATATAATTAGCCATGTCGATCGTAACACAAGGCGCCCTACAGGAGTTTAATCATCCGTGAAGTTTTTCTCTACTTCCTATTGCCAGGTGCTTACTGTCAGGTCATTCATGCAGCTGTGATAAAATCGGACGATTGATCCAAACGTTATAGCTTGATGTACTAATGCTTGAACTGGGCAGAATGCGATAAACATATATGCATACAGTGCGTGGCGGTTTTCGAGGATTATCACACGGAAGTTTAACACGATCAAGGCGACATTGCTGGTATCCTTATACTTCAACATGCATGCAGGCCGCTTAGGAAGTTCCATCATCATGCGTTTCTGTTGAGATCATGCTGTCTATGTTCTAAATGACCTGTGCCGAGTACAGGTGATTCTCTGTCCTCAACATTTCATGGCTTTTGCCTTTCCTCAGAATGTTTTTTATTTGTTACCGTATGCTGAACAATGAAAGTGACGAGAAAGTAAGCAAGGTTGATGACATAAATTTGCACTTTACTGGGCCGGTCAAAACCTGATGAAACAACTGATGTAGGCCATCTTATAGATTTCATTGTACACCTCACAGTTGAAGTTTGTTGGCATACTGTGCATCACTTCTTTTTCTGAGTGAGTGCCAATATGCAACTGAATGTATAACAATATACCGGCACTCCTCACCGTATCAGGGCCGATACCATCTATTATAGATGAGAAGCAAATTAGATAATCCAAATTTTTCATATACGGTTGTGTGCGTTTTAAGAACGTTTGACTATTTGGACGACAAATGAATGTAACTCCGGTTGTTTTCCACATCTTCAACGAAAACCTCTCAATTAATTTATTTGCGTTGTTGACAGTACATGGTTTACGGACAATGGCTAATCTTATTACGAATTGTCAGTGTGCTCCAACACTACATGACTGATGATCGGCTATTTCGTTACGGACACAAATGGAATCGGTACAACAGAAATGTAGACCTGAAAAGCCTGGTAGTTTTGAGAATGTAAATTTTTAGGTGACCCCAATTTCTTAAAGTAAAGTCTAATTGCTGTGGTACTGTTGTACGAAAATCGCAAAATTATTTGATCCAGATCAAAGTTTGATTGAAAAGTTTCATTTTTGAACGGTTCAGATAATATTCTCAACCGAAAGTAGGCTATTTTTAGCCGAAGCACTGTTACCTCGGCCCAGGAGGTGCATCATCTCAGGAGGCTGAGTATTCTTACCACTGAACATCTAAAAGTGTTTCCCTAAGGTAGAGATTGATTTCTTTCATACATATAGTTAGGTAAAGAAAGTATGTTATTCAGGTTTCATTACGAATGCTAGAATTGCCGCGATACAATTGCTAGACAAAATTCAACGATTGAAGATTATTTAGTTATTACTTAGAGAGTGGCATAAAAATGTTAACATGTTTTTAATCGATTTTGATAAACATTACCGGGAAATATGGTTCGTTCATAGTAGTTTTACGATGCTGGAGTTGGTTGCACCATAGCAAGTTTCATGTGGCTTGAAGAAATTATTTTATAGCTGACGGTTATGTTCGTCCTCAGTTGCTTTCACCCACAAGTAATATTCTGTGGCACGGCTTTGAATAATGTTTCGGTTTAGGATAGGTAAGCCTAAAATCTTCAAAATATTGATATCAAGGTTTTTAAGTTTTAATTCATGAGTGCTAAATAAGCATGCAACCATACCTTCTGATGATACTAAAACGGATTATAAACACCTTAAGAAAGCACATTTTTGTGATCGTCAGCAGAATATTCACAAGTTTAATTTGTACTTTTAAACCATGATGCCTGAACGGATTGGAGCGTTCTGATGGCCTAGTACATAGAACATCTTGAAGGTGATATCATTTTTCAACGTCTCGCAATCTCCAGTGACACCTGCTGTACTATTTCAAGTTACCTGTTGCAATATGGATGGAAAGAGTGTAGCTGCATTGATGAGATGTTAAAATTAAACATGTTTAGGCGAAAAACGTAAGTTAGACTCAATAGCAAATAATAAAATATTTTCTAAAACTTTCCTCATTATACGGTGTAACATAATTCCTATCTGACATTGATTTTATTTCCGAAATGGATTAAAGAGGTTTTAGTTTGTGTGCGAAGTAGTTATGTCGGACTGAGCCATCTAAATGTATGAGATGTCGCAAAAGAACATGAAAGTAATTCTTTTAATTAGAAAACGGGAAGTCAGGGTAGCATACAGCAGGCCTTTTCGAGGATTTCTAATACAAATTCGAATGTCTGAAATCAGTAGATCAGAAAATAAAGCACCAGAGGACTACTTGTTATCTTGGTCACTATATACATATTTATGCATGGACGAGGCAACAAAAAAGCGGAAAAATATAGAAGGGGATAATTTTGAAAAATTGGTAGCCAACTATAGGGCGTTACATGATACTAATTTAAAAATGTGACTTATCCGTTCAACTAAATTAACGAATGAAACTGTTTCATTGGACATGTTAAAAAGGCAAAAAGTGGAAGCTAAATTTAAAAGTCGCTCTCCGTAGTGACAGAGTTCTGCGATAGCCGAGGTTCACGTATGGGGATCTTGAAGTGTCCATTCCTATTGAGACAACTGCCGGGAAGAACTAGCTGTCAGTGCCAAAAATGCTGAGAAGCAGTGTTGATGATTGCATCCACACGGCATTTCACAGTATGGAGAACTCACTGTATAGAAGCACTGTTAGAAGCAATGACAAACATTTCAACATTTGAATTTGTAGGTGATTATGTTGACTTCTGTGGGTAGCAATAAATTGTCCTGCTCAGTTCCAGTGAGAGTTTTCGAGGTGGACTGTTCGATTCACAAATTTAAGATAATTCCTTCATAATTCATTGGTAATTGCGTGCAAAGCTGATCATATTTCACGCTTATTTTCAAGACAGGCCATGACGGTATTGGCCAACATAGATTGAGGACAACAAACTAGTATAGGCTTTATCGTCCACATGATAACACTTTACATTGGAAGCAAGTGTAAGTATGATAACTATGTGCATTGATAACCGTGGTAATTGAAACGACGGCTACTATAATGTCCGTTATAAACGATTGATTTTCACCTTATATTATCCTTGACATCCTGACAGAATCTTGCGCTATTGATGACGCATTTTGTACTGTTCAACGGTACACCATACGGGCAACGTGATCAACTTGCTGTTATTGAAGTGACCTAACTTACAACAGTAGTGTTGGTGGGTGTGAGCGTTTATTGTGTAATAAATCCTGTAGGATAACTCTAGGACGTGGATCACTTGGTAGTTTCCATACGATACTAATAGCCGGGCCAGTAACGGATTCCAACATTTAAAAGGTCACTTGCATTTTATTCAACCTCTCGATATTTTGTAGCGGAGAGTAAAATATGGCAAATATTACTGCGAATAAGGTTGTATAACAACATTTATTATGAAACAGAAAAATGTACACGAATATGTGTTGTTGCTCGTGTTTTTGTTTGAATTTGCAAGAATGTGTGTCTTGTCGCTTTTCCACGCTTACCATACCGCTCATCCATGCTAATAACCAAACTTGTAGGCTCTGTTTTACTCGAAGCCTGCTGAATAGACTCCTCCAGTTTTTCTTTTGACTGGTACGTTCATCTCGTTGGTAACAACCCCACACAATCTTGGTTGTGTTTAGCTGGAGGCTAATTGATGATCTGCATATTGTATTAGTTCAGTCGCTTCCTAGTCACTGCATTTGTTTTCGGAATTGTGCATACGAAACTGTTGTTCTGTTTGTCACGTACGGGCTTATAATTGACAGTAATTAGATAGGCGGCATCTGAGTGGATTATTGAACATGCTCCATCCCATACAAAAACACCCATTCTAGCGTCATGCGTAGTTTGAAAACTCCCTAGATGGTCCAACTACTATTTTTGTACGATCCCCTGTTGTAAATAGACACATTTCGTCACATCGTGGTAGACAATCTTGTACCAGTTGATGCGACTTCTCTTCCACAGTGTTCATCATTCCACGAAGTGCTAGAGCAACGGTGTTCTCAGTTGAACCTTCTTGTACGTTTATACCCCGTGGGCTGTAGCCGCATGCAGTATGTTACACCGTCTCCTTCGATATTAGGTAAACTACTACTTCTTATAGTTCCATCGCTCTTTGTTGACTTCTGTTCTCGAGGGGTTAGCTTCCCTAATTTCTGGTTTGGTTTTTTCTGCAAGCAGTTTTCACTACCTTCATCATGATTAATTACTATGGTTTCCGACCTCTTCGGATATGGTCCAATTCCTCAAATGCACACAAGGTCAAAATCTCACATGAGTGAAAGTTCATCAATTGCCCTCTTCCGGTCAATCATATAATGTAAAAAGTAGTTTGTGAGTGGAAGAAAAAGAATGCATGTGTAATGTTACAACATTGTACAAAATGACACATCATTTTGTTACAGCAGCTACCATTACATTAATTCCGATGTTATTTTAAAAGGTTCCCTTTTGACTGATGAAAAAAACACCAGATAATCCGGTCTGTTGTAAACTTCCTGTGTATATTTTCTGTTGTATATATTTGCAACGTTAGAAAACAATAACAACGACCACGTGAATGCAGATGGCAAGAATCGCGAGGACGAATAGCGCAGTGATTCAAACAACTGACATGTAGTCTGTATGTAAAATAGACGTAACATGCATGAGAGTGATGTATGGTGAGAGGCTCAAACAATGACTGCCTCCGAAGATTGTCGATCGTTGGCTGTTGGAACAGAACAACTTAACAAGTTATCATCAATCTGTCCCTAGATCATAGTAACCACGTCACCCTGAATATAATCTGATTTCCAAGTTGTGTAATACACAACCTGGAAGTGGAGAAACGGTGTCACAGAGGGCTACCTTAAGGTTGTGAGACATCTGGCCCTTGATTATTCATATTTCTGGATATTCACTTAACTCAATTTACTCCCGACTCTTGATCACATTGAAACCTGGCTCATTCCACTCTCACATAAAAAACATCGGACAGAATAATTTAAAACCGTCTAAGAATTACCAAAAAACGTTTGGCTGTATAACCGTAAAACACTGCGTTCGAATACACACTGGGTTTCCCCAGCTCTCTCACAGGAAAGCACAGTTCTTCTCGAGCTCATCGATGTTACTAACTTCATAACATCTACAAATGAAGTTATGGATATCGAGAAACTATTAAGAGGAGAATGATGAAAGTAGTGGAGCTCATTCAACAAAAATAATATCTGCCCTGTATACACCGTAATTTTCCTGTCCCGGAGGTGGAATCAACTGAAACATTGTCCACGGAATGTTGATTTTGTACACCCTCAGAAGAGATAGCTAACGTACAGTTAAAAAGATCTTGTCTTACTGCTAAATGAGAAAGACGGATCGATGTTGACGGGACGGGTGGTTAACGACAACTAACATAAACGACATCACTAAATCAACCCGTCCTGTCGCCAAATGATTAGAGACTGCAGTAAAGACAAGGGTTTAACACAACACTATACAGGAAAAAATAAACATCATATAGCAGGCCTCAGCTGTGAGTTCTCGTGGAAACCTCGGCTGTGTAGGACCGGTAAGCCAAACAACAGATTGTGGAATCAAATGAACGCCAAACACCACAACTAACGCCGTTCAAGCGAATGCAACAGTTAGACCAACAAGGTGATCAATTTGTAAGAGGAAAGATTTAGTAGAGACAGTTTGGCTGGTAACTGAGTGAGAAACGAAGTCAAGGAGAGATCGGCAAAGAGCGAGTTGCTTATTGTATCAGGGCTCGGTTTAATGTGCCGATAGTAAATGTGAGATGGCCCTAGAGGTTTCCGTTATCTGTTGAACCGTCCGAAAGTAAAGTTCTTCTGCATCCAATAGAAAACTGTCATTTCGGCGACAAAATAAAATAATGAAGGGAGTTTTGCGGGTTGTGACTGAGCTGTCAGTAACGTTGACCACAAGTAGTAAACAGATTAACTAAAGTAAATTACACAGCACAGAGGAAGTTGTTCAACGGTAAAGAAGCTATCGTTTCGATTAGCCATAAGTAGCAATACTTGTTGAGATGTGGGACAGAAGAAACAGAGGACAGAGTGAATTGTAAATTGAGAGAGAAAATATGTTGAACCGGTTACAAGTTATACAGAATTATGCAACCTGTAGACAGACGAACTCAGTACATCTCAGCAAACCAAGATCATTCTAACATTTATATGAAATGTAGTATCCAGATCATATAATCCGATCATTTTTGTTTAAAGTATGCTCTCATCACTAGTTTCATTATCGGTTCCGTTACCTTTTGTATGTTTGTTGAGGTGGAAAATTACATTTGCTCATATTCTTTATTAGGCGGGTGTTTCATTGCAGGTTTAGGAGCTGAACAGCAACACGGCATTGATTGCCTTCCTTATGCAAGTTTATTGCTAAGTTGTCCAGTTGAATCACTGACTTTCCTGCACTAAGTTCGTCAGAGCTGAAACGTGACGTGTGGTGGTGTATTAATATTTCGTCTACTCCCATTGGTTGCAATAGTAAACCATGCAGATTTCATACATTAGACAAACACCACAAAAAGCAACTAGTCACAACAGTTTGACGCAGACTAGACGCACCGTTCTCAACTGAGTGAATCGGCTGCTTGAAATTCCATGTCAGCGATGGCTAGACACGACATGAAAACTGGTCTTCAGTTTGACTCACTTACCCCATGCAAGATATTGTTGCGCTGTCTGAACACAAAGTTACTGGGTTTTTCCAAAGCAATGACTATCCGAACTTTGCGGTCAGCGTTGCGCGCTGGAAAGTGGTTGAGAAAACCTTTTGAGCTGCTGTGGTAATGAACGTCTAGTACTTAGTGTGAATTTATGTCTTTCTAGTCAGTGTGTACCCATTGTTTGTCAGATATATATAACGTGCATGTTTTACGCTTTGCGACTGATGGGACTAATCCAACGGTCATCCTTAGACCACATGTATTCCTTCTACTGTCATAAAATAACTCATTCTACTTCCGAAAGATGATCTAGCGACTGACTTGAACATTTTACCAACCAAATCACAAACGAATTATGATTCCCATTCAAGGTCAGAGATATACGAACATTTTCACTTGTCCGACGGTACAATTTACCAGTCAACATGACTGCACACCGATCTTAATGTAGTCTGACTGTTGCAAACCGAACATTCATATCAGTTTAATGGCTTTGTTTTTTGAACAGAAACGCAATCATGTTGAATTACAGCAGTCACAGCTATAAATTTCAGATGCGATCAGGCAATGGGAACTGGACCGAAGGGACAGACGAAACATGTCGATGGATACTGGTTGCCCAAAATTACACTTTAATATGAGCTAATGCATGAAGTTAAGAAGAGACGGTGGTTTCACAAAGGACACGTTTATGTTAATCAATTCCAGTTCGCTTTGGACTGCTAAGACCAATTTAGGTTGCTAAAACGTCGACTTCATGGGTAAACCTGGGAACACTCTGCCAGTTTAAGATCTGTCATCGTTATGTTGGTCATACATTTGGTGACCGTGGAAACATACCAATGAACAAGATGCAGTCTGAACTGAGATGCCATGTCCGAAAGTAATTATCGGTGCTGTTAACGCAAATCTCTGTGACTCCTCCCGTCACGTAATTGTTGCTTCGGTTACTGAGTTAGGTGGGGTGATACGATAAACCATCCAAAGATAAGCTATCAGAATACCGTGAAAATCACTAAGTTGAGGCATCAACACCGTAACTGTCACGATCATTTGTCTACCATCAACATTTAGGCTCCGCACAAATATTAGATCCTTATCACTTGCTGCAAACATTGTTCTAGGCTCCAGTCCTATTTTTACCGTCGTTAGGCAGCCATACAATCGCATCTGTCATAGCGTTCTAACAAGAATGGCAAACAAAAGTTGTCTCCATCGATATTTAACGTTACAAGTGAACTGCAACTCACCTTAACCCATAAGTATTCCTTCATTTAAACTGTTAACCAGCAGATTTTGAAACGAATTACGATGTCTACGTCATAAGTCAACATCACCGAGTCTGAAACAGTTCAGTGCGGGGGTTGATTTGTTAGGGAAGTTTGACAACATGAATTCGAGAGATAAATGCGGAAACATGTAGCTGCTCAACAGAATTAATTGAGCCTGCTTAGCACTGTGCTGAGTATTAATATATGGTTGTAGATGTGGGTGGTGCAAAATGAGCGCCCCAACTTTCTCATCTGAAACATGGAAACGAGCATTATATAAGAGATTCCTTAATTTACAGCTTGCTAGAATATGAAATTCACAAACGGAACATGTGCTGATATTCGCGTAATAAAGTTTGCGTATCATTCAGATTTGATCGCAGCTTCCAGTCAGCCCATCTCCAAAAGAACCATCAGACTTGAGTTTTGCTTCTATTAGAGCTCGTCGTTAGTGTATTTCTTTGCCATTGCCGGCCGTAGAATTCTAACCACGTTTTCATCAGGTAACCGTACCAACCACTGCGTCTTTAGCCTCACAGTAGTCGAGACTGAATTATTCATTTGTACGCTGTACAACGTATTACATTTGTTGATATTGAACTTCTAACAGTTGAGCAATCCGGAAACATTGAAGTGATCGCAAGATTGTAGACATCTCCTGCAGATTTGCTTCTCTCTCATTTCTCCTCGAATAGAACCTGATTACAGATTGTTTATTTTGTCATTTGCACCTGGATTATGTGGAACTGTGGGTTTATCGACGTCGATTTGTTTATTGTCTTCTTTGCACTCTTGGAACCAAGACAGGTACGGTTTAACTTTATTGTGTAGTAAAATAGTACTAAATATCCCTAAAAGTTTGTGTGCAACATTTTGGATTTGAACTCCGATTGATTTGCTCAAGAAACAGCTTTGTTACCCAATACGTCCCTAGTCTCACGCTAAGCAGTACCAAACTACTGTTTTGCTCAGTGTGGAGCTGAGTGTGCAAATTGTTTGTCTTATGGAAACACTCAATTTGATTCTAGGGAGAAAAAATTGGAAATTAGACTATGTTGCTTGTTCAGGTTGGGTTACCTAGTCTTCGTAAATGGATTCCTTGTTAGATTGGCCATCGATTGCCGTTAGCCGTGTAAAGAATTTAAGGTATATCACGTGTTCTTACGTTGATGTGCATTTCAAGGAAGCTACCTTGTCAGTAAAATGGTTATCGGTTCAGTGTTTGGTGAATAAGCGACGTGAAAATTCTACTTGGATAGGTTTGGTTACTTGTTAACACAACTGCCCGTCCGTTCTGCTAGCACTTGGTCAAGCATCCACGTTTTGTGTGATACATGTAATTTGTAGAATCATTGTGGTCCACACTTTGTCGCAAATAACGACAGATACGACTGAATAATTGGTGAGTTTCAGTGTGCAACCTCATTGACTAATGACTACGCTGCCCAGTTCGCACTGTCGCAGGAAAGCTATCATTTCGAACACAAACTACTGCTTCCATTAAGACAAGATTTCTAGTGATTCTTGATAACAATTTAAGGACAACTGCTGTCTCTCTGATTGTTCTACAATATATTCCAGTCCTGGATTTATTTGAAGACCGTAACCACTGCGTTCTTGTTCTATAGACGTAGCGGTTGAGTTCGTGTTAGTCAAGTTTGGAGGTTTCTCAAAACATAATCAGCAGTGCCAATCCAGAAGGCTTACACAAAACCGGAGAGCACATCTTCCGCGTCCATCTGTCCTGTTCAGCCGAACTATCTAGGCGTGTACTTTGAGCACAAAGTGCCAATACATCCATACGTGATATAAACAATGACATACCCTGAACAGTGATGACGATAATCGAATGAAAAATGTAGGGCTCCAAATCAAACGGTCTACGTTTGACTGGAGGCAAGCTGAAATTGGACGAGGCAATCTTTGTCTCTTTCCCACCCATCAGACCAAAATGACGAAACTTTGCCAGGAAACAGTAGACACAGACTACAGTGCAGTTTGAAACGTCGAAATAAGGACGCCAAAACTTTTAGTGAGAAGTGTATTTAGGGGTGATTGTCATTATGTACCTCTGATGAAAGGAGAATTGGAACATTGACATTCATGCATAGAAAACAACCAGCCTACCAATCACTTATATAGATTTGCACTCTGTTTCTAAATATCTTCTGAGGTAACCGTTTTAATTTTAGCGATTTTCGAATGAATTACCTAAAAACGACTGACTGCCTACCTTGTTGTTTGTTTGGTTATCTAAACTAAATAAGCAGCTTTTGCCGTGCATCTATTTTGTTTCAGCAACAATCACTCGGCTCAGATGCCGGACAGTTTGGATTGATTGACGGTCTTTATCAGCATGATTAACTCATTGGACAGCTTTGACAAGCGTTACGACAGATGGACAAGAGGACAAGTAATCTGACGCAGAATAGCTGAAAGCCTATAATGGGCTAGGTACATACCATGTCAGCAACAAATTGGAGAGGGTTATACACGTCACCACAAAACGCGTGACCAATATTACGAACAAGTTCGTCTGTTATCAATTAATCCTAAAATGTAGGCACAAACAGAAATTCAAACAAACCGGCGTAGAGTGCATGTGGATAGCAGAACTTAACGGTTCAATCAACCGTGAATAAAATATAATCAGGCAACTTGTGTTCATAGTGTGTTAGTGCACTAGTTATTAGATTCATAGGGTGTATCACCAGACAAGTTCACGATGATGACAATCCCTAAGGTTAGGATTCTAATAAAGTGCCTTTAGTCGATTGTCTCTTGACGACGTCGTTGTTGTGCATTCTCATCAGGTACAACGAGCTAAAACGAGATTCAAGTCGACCAGCCTTGTGCTTCTCGGCAAGCTCTCATTCTGTCTACAGTATTCATTACTTGCATTTGCTTAAGTGTGTTTCATTCCACCGAACACAGCAAGATGAATGCAAACATAGTTTTACACGTATACCTCACAGACAAACTGACCAGAAGGCTTAAAAACGACAACAACTACATATCGATGATGGACGTTTGATTAATCACTAGGGGGTATGACTGTGGATGATAAAACTATTGAATAACTATTGGGAAAAGAATGCCGCAGTTAACCTGAAAACTCAGCATGGAACCTAGTCATGTTACACTCCTTACTTCCTGCCCTGGTCAGCTAGCCATCGCTGAGACCAGAGTCAACCAACTACATTGATAGGGCTTGCAAATCAATGTAGCAGAATGGAAATTGGCTCCCAACCTGTTGCTGATTCGAAACTCGTTCAGATTCTGTCTACCTGATGAGTGCAGATGAGAAAAAAGCCGGTTCTGATCTGTTGGACTGAGCGTTAGTACAAAACAATGTGCGTATCCTCTATGCCCTACTGAATAATTACATAAACCAATTTCCACCTCCAGTTGCCCAGGGATTAGTTTTAGCTAGCATCACTTTAATCTTAATGAACCGCTCTAGGTTGTCAACGTTTCGTATGGGTGAACAGCTTCAGCCCAACAACTTGTAGTATTTGTGAGAAAGAAGACAAAGGATTTTACAACCCCAATCAGAGGAACTTAAAATTGCACTCAAAGAACGGCCAGATGCAAGTAAAATGCACAGAATACGATGTGCACACTCCGTCCATATACGTCCGTTTAACTGAGTTTGGAAAAAACCACAGTGTTCGACTCATTTTTTGCACATTCTGCTCCTTACTGCATCGTACCAAAACACCTGGATAATCAGTAGTAATTTGACATTAACAGAAATGATTTGACTAACATGCTGGACTGTTAACGCTTCAATTAGTCTGGATCAGAACTAGGACAATACAGTTTTGCTTTTGTTTTGTGTTAGTTGAATAAGATGAATTTCGGTATTGGATTGCAACCTAAATCGGACTCTTCATAAATCTGCATTAGCGACGGTTGATTCAAGTGAGTACGAAAATTCAGAATGGAAAATATGATCGGAATTCGGCATTTAAGACAAAAAGAATTATCCACAGAGATAAAAATCCTGTACACCACAACCTATCCAAATTTCAACCAAGTTTTCTTGGTTATCATCTCTTTGATCCCTTTCTAACTTGTAGTTTCGAAATTTTTCATATCGCATTCTCTTTAGCAGTAAATCGATGTTACAGATTGAACACTGAAATGATCATGATGTTAAATGTGTATTGATTACAGTTCCAGTGAAACAACAAATCACCCGAGCGAAGTCCATGTTTGCCATCCGGTCAAACCTGAAGCGTTTGAATAGCTATCAGTTCAGGCCCGTTGCATCGCTTCCTTCCCATGGGATGTAACTTGGCTTTTAGATTGAAACTACTTTTTTATAATTAATTCCAGAACTTTTTCTGGAATTTCGCAGCTGTTCAGAAAATGCTGCGAATACCGATATTAATGAAGTAACTGATAGTTATCTAGCAAGTTAAACAGATTTACTGATGAGTGGTAGGCGTTTTTTTTGTATAAATTAAACTTCACCCACAATTGATTGCAGTTGTCACATTCTCATAGACCTTCCAGTCGGCTTCTTTCAGAACAACACACTGCACTCGAGGTTCGCTATTGTCAGGGCTCGTCAACAGTGTGTATTCTTGCCACACCTG
>LOND01005682.1:21867-34146 GCA_014220965.1 Paragonimus kellicotti
GAGGTGAAAGTTTAAGAAGACAGTATACTATATAAGTTGAAAATGAATAAAAAGAGAATGGTTGAATTGCTCGGGAGCAAATGGTCATTGATGGTGTTTCGCCCTAACGGACTAAGACATAATTTACAAGCAGACAACCAGAGTGAAGGATTCGAAAACTCAAATGATATTCTGGAATGACCAGTTCAGTTGTTTAAATACTGTTGAGACTATAATCAAAAATAACCCGTCAAAAATTCGAATAACTTGTTACTCCGTAAAAGGTACAATCGATGGCGTGGACTGACGCCGAGTTTAGGTCTAGACTGACTAAAATACAGGTGGTCTCAGAAAAACACTGAGTATTGTCTGAGGGCAGGACCATTATGGTACTGTTCAACAGATCTCACCCACCTCAGTGATATCCACTTTTCGGGCTGTTGTACAACATTGTCGTAGACAGACGGCGTTGTTGAACTCCAGGTACGTGGTAGGTTACAGTGAGGAAAAAAAGCAAGACCGTTGTAATAAAGTAGGTGAACGAAATGGGATATGAGGGAGCCGTTCCAAAACTTATAAATATCTCAATGTGTAGGCTACAGAGAACATTTTGCTGTAGCATGTTGCTCCATCAATCTTGCGATGCGTGCTCATTACTTTTGGTGTGTGGCACAAGTATAGCTTTTACTACCAGACAAGGGGTAATCAGTTTTACCTTACTTACTATCCGTCTTCTTGTAGCTACCACGACTGCGATGCCACTCAAAAATCGCTCCTTTCCCTAATTACTTTGTTTGTCCCTCTCTTCTGCATTATGTAAGTGTCAACCGAGACAGTAGAGTAGCCGTAGTTCAGCTAGTTATAAGACAATTACCGATACAGATTTTTTGCTATTTTCTGTTGAGCTTTTCATCCCGGTCACTAAATCTTTTTTAAGTAAACCTGTTTCTGGTCGACCACGTGCCGAGACGTGCTTTCTTTAAATAACCACTACAGCATCATGTTTTGTTCATTTTCAGGCATAGGAATTGGCATCACCTTTGTGCGTGTATTTGGTACGTTGGCCGAGTACTTTTCTCGGTACAGAATTCTCGCTGTGGCCGTGTGTAGCAGTGGAGCAGGACTTGGTACAATTGTCTACTCGAAAATTATTGACTATATGATTGAGACTTTTACCTGGCGAGTAGCGCTTATCGGACTCGGTCTGATTCACTTACACCTGCTTGTGTTCAACCTTATCATTCGTCCATTACCTCCAGATGTGCGCCACGAAACAGATGTCTTGATACCAGATCATCCGGACTTAACTGAAGCTACTTTGTCGGCAGATATCAAAGTTGATCCATACAATTTGTTTGCTTCAGCTTACAGTCTTCGTAGCTTGCGTGACAATACGCTTAACAGTTTTGTAGCACGCAATGACGGTGGAACTGTTCTCAAGAGTGAAGCCACCGAGTTTGGTGACCGGGAAATGCCGGCAGAACAGATTCGAGTGGTAGTTGAATTTGTTCGAATGGATTATAATCCAACGTTACCGCAAAAGATTCGTATGCATGAACCAACATTTCTTCCGGATATTGGGGCAAATCTTCAAAACCAACTGGAAGAAACAGCCAGAAAGTGTCTACTGGAGGTTGATCTCGCGTTCCACACAATATATCTCCCCGTTATCTTCCTTCTGGGTGAGATGTTAGTTGTGCGGCCGCTGGTCAATAGTCAAGTCATGGACGTAGGGGGTAGTTCCACGCTAAACCACTTTTTAGACAGTCAGATGGATATTGGTAGCTCAGCGGTTGTCGGTCAAGTTGTACCAAAGCAACATTCGAAACCACTGACGGATTCATTCGCCTCTTCCATGGTGGCGATTCACGACCGAAGACTGTTAAAACAGACGGTACGTGCAGTACTGAACGAGGCGCGAGTGAAGGTGCAACAGGCCACCAAGCGACTGAACGAACGAGGATTATTTGTCTGTCCCACTCCCATAATAACTCTGATTGATCAAACGAATTACATTGCGCAAACAGCATTTGGTTCATGTATGTCATCTGATTATGTCTGCGTTCTAGGGTATTCTGACAAAGAAGAGCAAATGATGCTAGAAGGACCAATGGTTAGAAAACCTACACCATTAACTTCTGGCTTCATGGGTTTGGAATCTGACGAAGGTCTACAGCCAAAATTGACCAAACAGTTTGTGGAGGATTCAGCCAAACCAACAGCCGGGCACAGCGACGCACCTCAATTGACTGCCTCAAATGCGATGAGGTTCCAATCTAAAACGGACGTTACACGTCGTTGTTCGCAAGAGCTCTACATC
Source organism: Paragonimus kellicotti (assembly GCA_014220965.1). NCBI lineage: Eukaryota > Metazoa > Platyhelminthes > Trematoda > Plagiorchiida > Troglotrematidae > Paragonimus > Paragonimus kellicotti. Next base: position 24,167 of record LOND01005682.1, read on the forward strand.
TCAGTTATTTCGATCGATAGGCCAGCTCAGGCTGCTGATCTACTTGCCTCCAAGTTGAACTATGAGCAGAAAATGGAAGCCGATGAAGAATACAGGGAAGATTCTGGTTTTCTAGCCAAATGTCCAATTGTCAAACCCTGTTTTCTTGCATTCCTGGTATCGCGTGTGTTCACATGCATAACCGACATGATAATGTATGCCCATCTAAGCAATTTTGGCATATGGCTTGATTTTGATTCAAGCTCGGCGGCTGGTCTATTATCGTTCATTGGAATGGCAAGCATGATCGGACGGTTGGGAATTGGCTTGCTTGGTCAGTTCGCGAATAAATTGGAAGCTCGCCTGACTGTTGGTATCACGCTTCTGTGTGGTGCGGTTGCTGTAACTTTCTTGCCATTTTTCACCAACTATATCACAATGGCAGTACTTGCGTTTATTTACGGTCTATGTATCAGCCCGAGCTTCGCCTTTTCCACGTTAATCACCATTGAACTGTTGGGCCCAGCACAATACGCACGTGGGATGCCATTTCTGTTCCAGTTTGAATCGGCTGGGGTCCTAATCGGTGGTCCCTTAGGTGGTAAGTTTAACGTTGGTAAACGTTCAACTGTTTTCATTTGACTGTAAGATGAGTTTTCTATTTGTAACTAAAAGAGCACATCTTTCAAAAAGTAAAGTTAGAACTAGGCTTGTCGAATCAATTTGTAGACCTCATATGGTGGCACAGCATGATGCAGTAGCTAGAGTAAAGAATAGACCCGTCAGCCTTTGTTCAGAAATGAACAGACAGATGATCATTGCGTAACTGTTCACATGCAAACAAATGTAATTAAAACAATGGCACCCAGATATAACGAAACTATAACTTAATATCTACAAGCTGTTCACCCATTCATCTGGAAGCAATTGAATACGTTGTCTATCAATAAAAATTATCATTCACAATGAAGTGCGGTTTCAGAGGTGAGGGTGTTATGTGAAAGTAAGAGGACGTTGGACAAAATGATGTGCACCCGTTACTAACCGTTCGTACGGATTCCGATTTTTCACCCGCTAGTTCAGATGTGTATAAGAGACAGTATATATATATATATATATATATGATAAATAGGGAAAAATTATAGTTCTGGTATATCGCGGTACACTGCGCCAACCAGATGCGTCAAACTTGAACATCAGAAAACGGAGTTCACCCCGCCTTGGATCAACACGAACTATGCAAGATTTTCAAAAAAAAAAAACTCGTCACGATATGTTTGCTTACGAGTTCCAGTCTGACAAAAGCCTCACCGAATGTTCCCTTATTCATATCATCAAGTTTACATTAATTGTTTCGTTGAATCAACCCATAAATTCTAAAGAGTCGACCAAGCGTGCTACTTAACTATTTGAAAGAGCAATAGTACTTTTCTTATTCTTGGATCTTGTCTAGATATGCAACAGATAAACTTTCGGGAGGTGGCTGTGCATCTGGTCACATTTCTCGACGTTCCTGTCTGATTTTGAATGTGTTACCGGCCAAGTATTCAGCGGATTCTTTAAGAAGATAAAGTAACAAATAGTAGACAGTCAGTGAAGAACAAATGCCCTCGATTTTGTTGGACACATATGTAAACGGCTAACCACTCGATCGTTTGCTGCGTTGCCAAATCAAACTCGTGTTTTGTCTGTGCTTCTCAGAGCTACGATCGGATCAGAATCGTCGCACATCACAATGCAGCTTATTCCATGAAGCTTTCAAATGCGGCGTAGTATACGTCACCACTTTCCATCTAACTGGAGCGGTGTCATCTCATTATTGTCCAACATAATCATGCGGTCCAAACAATCCACATGTGTTTGGCAGCATATGTGCATCACGCGAAAGCCCCTGCTTAGATATACGCCTTGCTAGCGTCATTAAACGAAATAGCCTGACGAAGGATGAATGAAAGTAACTGTTCAACGTATCTTATCTTCAAGGTGTCAAAATTGCGAATATGACTTTCCAGAATATCAGCAGCTTATCACTTGTGGAGTTCGCGACAAAATTATACGAATAGCCAGCCTCTGGTTAACATTTTCTGTAAACCCACTGTTTTCACGCCCTTAGCCCAAGGGCTGGTACCGAACTCACATTCGGATGTCATCAGTAAGAGAGGAATGTTTGCAGTTTCGAGGAGTTATTGACAAACATCAATTAAGCTGTAAAATACAACACTCAAAATGTCAGCGCTAGAACAAAAACTGAGAGTTGTGAACAATGAAGTTAGCTAAGAAAGTCCATGTTAGTGTGCGTCAGGTTTGCTATGATAGAGCAGTAGTACAGATTGAGTGAACAACCATGAAGTTTTCAGGCAGACGCAGTCGCTAGATGTGAGTACTTCTGTTTCCGTCAAGAAAAGTGCTGCAACGCTGCAACACACAGCAAGGCATCAGTAGATCAGTGGTTCTCACTGATACTTAACTGCTATAGATACAAAGCTGAGTAATTGTGAAAAACGTCAGGTTTTGGATCCCAAGTATATGAGCATGATTCAGGTATTTAGTTGTTCGCCGAACTTGGCATTTGAATTGCAAACGCCTCATTACCAGACGAAGTGACGCCATTAGTACGTAAGAGTTTGAGCGTCGTGACTGATCCTAAGTTTAGCCTATCGAAGATCGCTTGGTGATTTCAAAGGTCGACAAGAGTTTGTTGTGGTTTACTCTCAGGTTAATGACCGGAAAGTCTAATGACCACGTTCTAACACCACTAGTTCTTTGGCATGGAAAACAAGTTGACTTTGGTTGCTCTGGCAGAAACCACTCAGGGGAGGCAGTAAGGTTGCCCACGGTTAGATTATTTCCAGTTGAACATCACCCATACTTGATCGCGATCTTCGCTTCGGTTAGATTGCCGAAGAACAGTAAGTGAATTACTCATAATTCCGTGCAAATTCCACCTGTTGCACATTCCAGTGGGAATTCGCTGTATAGTGATGACAAGAAACTTGGTGCACAACGGTACTCAGTTTCCAACCTTACCACACCCCATGTCAGAAAAATATGCCCACTGCGTCGCAGATTACGTTGGCTGGATTAGCTAATCTGTGATCGCGGTCCAAACCCGATCGGAAACATTCGGAGCATACTTACTGGCAAGCGTTCAGGACTGTGTGGTAGAGACCATCGGCAATACCGTAGTCAGGTTATATTCAGACTTCGTGCGAAACGTACAGTAAGGAGGTCGACGATTGGAAAGTTGACATAGACAGCTTTCAGGAAGCGACAACGGTCTTGGTTTAATATAGCCAACGACAAGGTCTTCGGCCAGACATCACGAGATCTACGCATCTAGCTAGATAGGTGGGTGGTCGTTCTTTTGGAGGGGGAAAAGTTGTAGTGACCTCGTGAACGTCGGTGCATTTCAGACCACGACACGTGTAGAGTGTATGGTATGCAGTCTAAATCACTGAAGCAGTGGAAAAAAACCGTGAAGCCGTGTGTCGTACAATGCTATGCATTTCTATTGGACCGCACTTTCCTACTGGTGAGCTAGCTATATGCACGACTAGTAATTATTAATAGTGTTCATCACGGTTAAGCATTTTTTTAATCTTGGTGAATAGTAGGGGACTTTCATTTTGTATGTAAATTGAACGTCGCTCACGACTGCTCGCAGCCCTTGCATTTTCAAGCAGTCCCTTCCGGAAAGAAGCACAAGACTCGAGTTTCGCCCCAGTTGGAGCTCGTCAGTAGTGCATATCCTTGCATATCTTTGCATATTCTTGCGTGGATTCGTTTGCTATCAACTACATTCGATCGTGTTTTTATCTTCCAAATGCTGCTATGTCATTTAGTTTAGCCTCGTCTAACCCTAGGTGCACAATCCAAACCCAAGTGAATAGCCGACATTCTAACCATACTTCTGAGTACAAACACTAATGCGCAACCGGAATTTCCCCAATCATACTTTAGAACGTCGCAGATGGATCCAACGTTAATGGTTGTTCAGAAGTTCCGCCGCAATTTGTATGATTTTCAGAGCTTATCCAAACTATATACTGTTCAGCATCACTTGTGAGTTGTATAGCACGAATCCGAAACAAAAACTCATACGCTGTATGTCAGGAGGGCCAGAAGTTGAGAGTGACGGTTGAAACTCGTACAGAATGCGTATGAAACGCGTTATCGAAGAACCTAGCAGTGTGCGATTGGCAGCGGATGCGCAGATATGTCAATCGTTATGGTGTAGTTTCATCTATCTTGTAACATGTAACTTGTGGCCAGTGTGTTTGCTGATCGAGTACATTTGCGATCATAATCATAACAACTTGAACCAGAATCAGCAATTGATCGGACTTGGTTCGGTCTTAGAATAAACCTGATGAGTCCTGAGTGTGGTGAAGCAGTGAGCTGAATAGAGTTAAAAACCGTGTCTTAAATATGGTATCCTGTGTATCCGGTGAAACTTGCGATAAAGTGGCCCTTTTTGTCTGTTCCTCTCCGAAGCAAATACTGTCCGATAAACAACTAGATAGACTTCGTGCCTCAGAAAAGACCAGACAGGTTTACTTCGCTTCCCGATATTGAGTGAATTGCATATTCACATCCGCTAAATAAAGTCACTTTCACATTTTGTCTCCTTCGAAAATTTTGGCAACACCTTATATGGACAATACTTGCAAGAACTTTGAAGGCATCCCCTTTATTGGGCACTTTCTTTAATGCACTCGGTGGAGCGCTGGTTTCTTGTTCACCATTTTCCCATAACACTGTTAATCAAATTTGCTCTATTTCCTGAAGCGCTTATTATAAACGGTCAGATTATTGGCTTGTCGAATAGCTGCAGATTACTTAGAGAATGACGTTTAATCGGAAGAAGTCAGTGGGATGCCTTCCTTCCGCTTCGTGAACAAACTTCATCACACTGTCTGGGTTGGCTTTCCGAAATTATGTTCAGACAGCAGGGAGTATATCATTGCATTCTGATTTAAGCATACTCCTTAATTTGATAATGAATTGTAGCCTTTGACGTTTGTGCATTCCTGGGAAAGGGGGGGGGGCGTTAACCTCTAACGTTCATGAGTGTGTTTGGATTCTGGACCGTACGAGGAACACTCCATAACTTGAAGTCCGTGGACTACTACCTGGGTTTTTTGGTTGTCACTTGAGTATTGCCACATTGGCGCCGTGAGAGCCATTAAGCAAATTTATTTGTGAGATAAATACCTATTTTTATTCAACGCTATCAGTTCAAACGAACTAATGAATGAAAATGAAATCCAAGTTCAAGTCATCATTATGCACTTATCACTGACTATCTGGTTCAAGCAACCTTAACTTTTCCCGAGGTTATACCAATGAGATCTTTCGGCAGGCAGTTTATCAGAGTCACTTATCTGTCTACTAGTCGTCACAAACTCTTGTTGGTGGACCAGACTACATGACGTGCACACACACACTTACGCCTTTGAACTTGTTACCGAATAAGCTACATCACATCACTCAGCTTCCGATGTGCTATCGAAGGATTTACTTGTGGTCATTTATATTGTCATTGCTGTAACCACCAAGCCTACACTGTGTTTTTATAGCCAGTTACGCTTAATTTAACTGTTATGAAAACATTACGGTGGAGTTACGACTGAATATTTCTGATTACTCCGATCGTTAATCATTTAGGGTGGTGGTTTACAAATATTATCGCTCAAGATCGTATGCCTAGGAATACAACGCAAAAATGTTCTAGGCCTGTGATTTTCTAGTGAGAGTGTGAGATAATCCATCACACGGAAACAGGGATCATTATACTCCTCAGCTTAACAGTATGGCAACTATTCATATATTGCTGTTATAAGTTAACTTCGTTAGTATGCTTTTAAACCTACATTACGTCTACTTTTATCGCCCGTCAGCTGCCGCATTATCTCCGAACGAAGTGTGGTGACGGCTGGCACAAATTTGTACGAATTCTGACTTCAACTTTTACATTGGTGGCATCAGAAATTAAGCAATTTTTACGGATGACTTCAAACGAGTATCAACTCTTGAGCCAGACGAGGCAAACGGGCCCAAAAAAGTTGTTTACTACAGCGTCTGACACATATTGTGTGATGCCACCTGACAGACCTATGTACCTAGGACAAGTATGTGAGTATGAAGGACAATATGGAGATGATCCTAACCCAAAACAGTATAACCAGAACGATAAGTCTAACTGTGTTTGAAAACTGGAACAATTAGGCTGCATTTCAGTCGTGTGTGATAGACAATGTTAGACCTGGAATCGGTCAAATGTAATGGGTCGGACGATGTCTATGCAAAAATCACCTAAATAGTTATTTGTTCATACAGGGAAAACAGCATTCGGTGACAACTGCAAGAATCGAGCGGAGAATGTGTGACATTAAAAAAAACGTCGGTAACATGGGTTTAGTGGGGTTCAGTGTATAGGTTTCAATAATACACTTTGATTTAGGAGCTGTCAGCTAGGAAGTACGTCGGTTAAGGTAAAATGGGCATTTTTTTAATATCTTCTCGTATATGCCAGATACCTGTTGAGATGATGGACCTAGGTGATTTTATTGGGACTCAAAATACGCTACAGTCTTCATGACACGAAAAGCCATTGTGATCATCACTTGTACTGCGACAGTGGAACTAATAACGTGCATTAAGACGGATGATTCCGAAATCCGGCTGTTGAAATCAGACCTCATTGTTTCTTGGCGTGGTAGCATGTAAACTTTAAGCCATATGACCAGCTATTTCTCGTAAGTGAATGGTGGAGAGGTTGGATGTGTCATTCCACTTCACAACACTCACTTCGACGGACTCACTGTGAATTTACAGTTTGATATTTGTTCCACCGGGCCTCACGATTAGGACCGGTCCTAACCATCTTGGCAATATATAAGTGGTCACCACCTTAAGAGTGGAATTCAGCTTAAAATTATGTCTGTCGTTGTTTAATCGTTTCACATAAAAAAGTCGTTACCGCAGGTAGTTCGTCAATGTTTTCCATTACAGTGTACTGAACTGTGAGTCACTTAACAAAACACAAGTGTGATAAGCTGTCGGAAGTTTAGTGAGAAATTAATTTAGGTTTGATCAGAGTTTTCAAATTCAACTAGACACAATAAAAAGGTTCAAATCAACATTTGCCAAGCAAAACGTTTGCGTGATCACATGGGGAGTCTTAGTCTCTTGGAACATACGTTTGAGTATTCTTACGGTTCGATGCTTTTTCACAAGTCGACGCAAAACCTGATCGACTTCTTGGTCAGCAATAGGAGAGTAGCCTTTCATCTCAGGTATCATCATATTAAAAGCCCACAGAGCATAAGACAAACTGGAATGAACCGAACAACACGATGTCGATGGATTACCATCAGACCTACTGCTGAGCAAATGCGGCCGGCTTCACTGTAACATGGTCGTCAGGTGACTTCTATCTACCACAACACTGATATCATGGTAATTTGTGACCATACACAAGAACCGTTTATTTAGGTGACCATGTTGGAAATTGACAATGTTTGGTGAATATCACCAACTTAATTCAATATAGCGGAGCCGACGGTCTTTCTGCTATCCAGTTGCATTCCCTATCTCGATCCACTATTGACAAGCCTACAACATTTTGTTGCTTTCAGGTTTTATCAAAGAAGTGGCAAATGACTATACACCGTGTTTCGTATTTGCTGGGATTTCCGTTCTCACAGCCGGCTTAATTATCGTTTGGCTTGGTTTACTGAATAATCCGTTCATTCAGCGCTGTCTCGTTCGGTTGAAGTGCCGTGATCCTCGATCGATGATCATCGATCGGTGTTCGGACTCCAGTGAGATGAATATATCGCGCGCCGCACAAATGAACCTATCGAATTCAAAATTGAATCATGCGTAACTAGATCCCCCCCCCCGATACTCTACTGCAATGTGAACAAGAGTTTGGAGATTAAAACTGTCATTATTTTGTGCTCGGCCTTCTAATATACATCTCTAAAACGCAGTTTTGTATTGATCTGAATTCCGTGCGATCCGCTACGTTTGCCGTTGGATATGCTGGCGTGTTCGAATCGAATATCCTCACTTTCAACTGTAATGTTGCAGTTAGTACCGTGTCTAACGTGTCTGGTGGACATTTACTCCAGTATAGGCTGAACAGTTGTTACAAATATTGACCAACCATGTACAATGACGGAACTCGCTTCTCTCCGACAGAATGAGAACGGTGTGTGAACAACGCCAGCGCTGGAATCGACTGTCCAATGTCAATTCGGGAAGTTAAGTAGCAAGCAGTCACCACTGCAACTACATTGATCATTAATACACGCGCTTCAGTACTTGCCTCCATACGTGCGGGTTGGGAGAGTAGAGTGGAGGTCGGCAATAGACACATGCAGGACACACTAAGCAGTATTAACAACGGAGTCCCGTTCTGTAGAACCACCATCAAATTTCAGAAGTTCTCTGGTGATTGGTGCTTTTGATTTTAGTTCGACCACATTTAAATACTAGTGACAACTATTCAGTTCTCCACGCTGATGGCAGGTAGTATGTTTTTTGATATCACTCTCCCACAAAGTGATATGGGTCTCCACACTATTATTATGTAAATTACTTGTTTGGATGCTGACGCAACACGACGGTTGTTATGGCGATAACGTGGATCGCGTCAATCTTTGCCTTCTGTGGAAACATGAATAGTTGGTCACTGATGCTTTCCAATTTTGGACACCGGACACTGGATTTTGACATGGTTGCTTAATCTGGATACTTGAAATCAATTAGTATAGAACACATTTTTCTGCTAATTTGATTGTCAACTTCAAACCTTAACCGCTACCTGCATCGGAAGTTGAATGAGTGCAGTTCAGTCACTGACGTGTGTAATGGACTATTCTTAACATGAGTGAATATTAGCTCGTTTGAATATATACCCTGAAAAAAATTAGTCCTCTGCTTCACAAAAGTTGGAGACAAAATCGCCACCTACCGAGCACACAGAAACCCGCAGACGAATGTTTGAAAGCGGAATAAGTAACTAATAAAATGCTGAATAATTGAATAATGACTAAGATAATTGCTGTGTACAGCCGGGTATTTGGATATTTGGGCCATTTGATATTGATCATTACCCATTAAGACCTGCTGGATGTCGCTGGAGAAATTCGGAGGCCGAGTGGAACGGTCCACAGTAGCCGTCACGACGCCAAAAAAATGTAGCACGAACAGTGAATATCTGTGGATTGTTGTACAACTTCCGGAGTCTGTAATGTAACCAAGAGGGTCTGTATAGTGTGTTGCTTTTATACACATAATATTTTAAATGTTTTCTTATTTATTATCGAGACTGGTAGTAATAAGCATGCTTCAAATTGATGGTGTGCAGATGTGAGGTGCAATAAAGGTGGTATGAGAAAAGTGCTGAATCGGTGAGGACAAGAAAAAGAGATTAAATCATTCCACACTAAATGATCGTTAGGGCAGCTATCGGACACAGATTGCGAATGGAAGTTTAGGTCGAGTGCACAGTACACATCGATGTTAAACACTCATTTGCGTGCAATATTTGCCCCGGTCCTTATTCAGTCAAACAGTATTCTATTGGGCATTTATTCTGGTTCCAAACTTCTGTTTATAATTCACCATATGCATGAAGAAAGGTACATTTTAGCGCCAATTCATGCAAATCAAGGAAGCAATCGTAAGTGTAGGCTTTCTGGCAAATTAGTTCTGATTGCTAGTATGAACGCGTTGGTTGTAGCCACCTGGAAAATATCACTAAAAGAACGCCATGTTTTTTCGCAGCACAGACAGTTGTTCTGAGAAACGTTTACTTCAAATAGTTCCAAACGGATAATTGTAGATCTTCACATGTTTTACACCTGATTCGCGTGGGTATCCTAATCTGCAAATGGTAAGACTTTCTGACCGATAACACAAACTAGTCATTGATATACTGACCACATAATCCAACAAGAAACATAGTCCATGTGTTCACATTCCAAGTT
>LOND01005683.1:0-14825 GCA_014220965.1 Paragonimus kellicotti
TAAATGATGTCGCATGTGGGCTGGATAGAATTAGGCAATGTCTTCCGCTAACTTGATGGGGTAGTTAGGCCCGACTGTCGCGTTGGTCGAGATGGTTGTTGATTGGGTTCTTTTTCCATTTCGGTGCAACTAAAACATAGGTCGGAGGTAAGTCGGCGCAAGAAATGCAGCGACGCTCACGGAACTGTGTACCATGACACTGACTGAGTGGGACTGTCAAGGTAATAGGGTGTGATCTTACAATTACACGACAATTACTTTTGTAACTGTAACACCACTCTCTTCAACATAAAGAAAGGCGGTTGAAAATGTCATCTTCAAATAAAGAACACTTCGACCGCCTGATGGTTGATCGCGACCGTCGGTGTATTACTCAATACGGTCGAAAAATGTATTGTATTTCTCGAAAGCCAGATGGAGCTTTAAAAACATCCGCTGCATATACCAGTGATCAACGCCCCAAGTTGAACTAGCCTTCAGTCAACCAAGTCAAAAGCTTTGTGTTAGTGACACTCGACAGGTTCCAAAGGAACACACTCTGTTGTCCCATAGGTCAGGTCTTTGAGACAACGGTTCTGAATAGGGTCTACCATGAAAAACCCTTGACCCTGGTGCCTTGCTGGACAGAATGCTGAGTCAGCGGTTCTGACAGGAGTCACTTAACTCCAGCAACACAGATGTTCAGGAAGTATCCGCAGTTGTCCCTCTTCACACAGACCGTTTCGTTCACCATTAATTCACTCTCCATCCCCTGCCACACTTCCTACATGTTGCAGCCGACTAGAGTAAAGTGTAAATCGTGGAAATCATGAATTAGTGGGAAAAAGGATGCCTTTACCGGTTAGTTAGCCATTTTGGATTGCATTCGTCCGTGTGGTTTGGCCCTTCGGTATTCACAGTTTCTTCTGAGATCTCAATTTTTCCGCGGTTGTGTGGCAGAGTCTGTCAGTCAATGATTTACTGCTGTCGTGTTGCACAGCCTGCGATGGTTAGGTCACGTACTCCGCATGCCAGCTGAGCGTTTACCGTACCGGGCATTATATACTGAGACCACCAACAGTTGGGTGAAACCACATGGTGGTCAAGCAACAACGTGGTCACGAAATATGAAACCCTGACTGCTCCACTGAGTAAAGTGGGTAGGTGTCGCCTGCCTGGATGGGTCCTCGTGATCACTCAAACCGCTGGTTGGAGACGCTATCCGAGATGGCGGTGTGTCGCAGTCAATGGCGTACCTGCATCCATACCATTTCTAGTTCTTCGCTTAGACTTCTTTTATTAATTTTCGAACCGTATGAGTAGCATCTTCTTGTAGAATATTCCACGTCACTTTTGAGGTGTGTGGCAGCTCGAGCCACAGTATCTTCTGGTCAAGCTCATATCTGCTATGATAATGATGATGATGTTGTCGGTGGTGCTGGAGTGAATATTAAAATACGGTCGCACTTGTAGTAGTGCATTTATGCGGGGAGTCTTGGCGGATTGGACCTGGAGCGCATTCCGGCCACTGTGCAACGATTTGCTACGTCTACATCCGCCTAAACCTGAATGACGTTTGTCTGCTTACGCCAGTTGTGGAACTGGCTTAATCTCATTCTCCTTTTGTGAGGTCGGTTATATGATGCAATTGTACGAGCGGTTTTCCAATGCGACCGTGAAACCTAACCAGTTATTGCGGGGAATGTTTAGAAAATGTTTTTAAATTCGAATGGTTAGGGAGCATCGGTCGCATGTGGTGGTTGCGTTGCCTTTGTAGCGATGAGGTCCACTCATGTTTTCACTTCAAGCAGACGATGTCGACAGCTGAGCCTAGCAGTCTCATATCACAGTCCCCTTAGCCTAGGCATGTCTTATGTGTGTACAATCATCGTTTTGTACGTCATATCCTGTTTGCATGCGCTGAGCTAAACTAACAGAGACATTCTAATGGTGTAGTTTCAGCATTTGAATTGTTTGCTTTTAAAACTTCATCAGTTTGAACTCTCTTGTCTTCCTGATGTGAATCTAAAGAGCACTGAGCGCCTTTTGTCGGATGTGTTGTCGGACATAGCGAGAAATCGTATCACTGGCCTTGGTATCCATCAGGTTTTTTCAATTTCGACATCTTTTTCCCTCGTTTTCTCCCATTGCTGCACGGGTAGTTTTTACGGCTGCAGCGACAGACGCATCATCGAGAAGTTCATTTATTCAGTGTTCCCTTAATTATGACTTCCTATAATGGCGTTTGCGCTACTTATATTATTTTCCATGGTCTTCGGGTTGTTGATAACTGCTTTCACGATAACGTTATCCGTTTCTAAAATCAAATTGATTTCCTACCTTAGTTGTACTTTTCTTTCAATTCGTTTACTTAATCGCATAAAACTCCTCTCTTTTATTCTTCTTAGGTAACATTACAACATCCGAGGCGAAAAAGCTACGCAACAAACAGCGCAAGGCAGCACGTCGTGCAGAGGCCGAGGCTGCACGTGCCCGCGCTGAACAGGAGAGACGGGAACAGGCGATTCGCTCGCGACAACCAGCTGGAGATGAAACCGATTCGGATCGTCTGACGAATCCAGCAAATGGACTTGACCCGTACGCGTTGGCCCGGGTAAGTATCATCAATGTCTGTGTCCCACTGTTAGTTTAGTGTGCACCGACACTTTGTGAAACTCTTGTACTGTGGTGTTCCTATCTTTTTGATGCCAATTCTTCATTGACTTAAGCGTTGTAGCCATCATTTCCTGCGAGATTTTCTTACTAACGAAGGCCACCGTTTTGACACATGAAATATTTTAGTTTGCTGACTAACAATTAAATAAGCACACGCAGTAGCGTGCGGTCTTTCCTTCCCTATATGGCTTATTCATGGGGGTGATGCTATCTGTCTGTCTGGCAACCTCTGACTTCACCCTTAGTTGAAGCGACAGCGTGTGTGTGGCTGGTCGACATGCGTTTTTAATACTGGTACTTGAACGGTTACGATATAATCAAAGCGTCCAGCTAACGATGAATGAGTCATGTAACTTCGTTCATCATGAAGAGACTGGAACTGGAGACAGTATCAGTTTGCTTGCTCAACCTATGTATTTAACACTAACAGGTTGTGTAAGGTGACAGAAGTGTCAAACGAATGCGAAGACTAAATATAAACATTGTGTTAGGAAATATTAAGTAAAAGGAAGGAGTGGGGGACTAGAAAAACAATAGACGTAATCGGTACACGCAGATTCGCAGCACAAGCGCCATTGACCCCTATTCCTCGTCATACCAGGCAGCGTCCTCACTCAACGATGTTCATTGTCGCTTGGACCCCAGCGTACTTATGGAACCCGATTCAAACTGAATGGTGTTAGAGTATTATCTTGGTTGAAGTTGAGTATTTTACAGTTTCCTCGTCCTCTTTGTTGAACGGTATTGATCCGTCGATGGGATTAACTTTATCAAAATGCCATCTAACTTCTGCGTTGTTATCAATGCTGTTGGACCAATGGCTTAAGAATCCGTATCGTTATGCCTGCGTTTGGTCATCTTGGTAGTATCCCAGTACCCAATTTTTAAAGCCGACAGGTCAGCTGGCCACTCTACCCCTTGGTAGTTGATGTTCACTGCTTCCCATACTTTGAAACCCTGAATAACACTCCATGGATTATGTTGACATCGTTCCGTCGGTAACCAGCTCAACAATTCGAAGATTCACTAGTGAAGGCGGGCTTGCTCAGTCATGGAACCCAATGCAATCAGAATTATTTCGACGCCTGTCTCCTGTTGCCGTGGTTCCGGCATCAGATTGGCTCGGCTACCCTCCGAATAGAGTCCAGTCATCCAAAGTGCCCGGTACATCCTTTATACTCACTAACAATCATGTTGATTTGTACGCCCTCTCCGGGACTTCTCCGTTATTGGCAGAGGCGGAAGAATAGCCGCATGCCTTACGAACAACGTGCTGCTCAGAAGTCTGTTGTTCCCGTTGTACCATTTGTGACCCTTTTATGGCCAGATAACCTCCTCTATATTGTAGTGTCGTCGAGGAGCTCTTGTGGCACTTTATGCGAGGCCCGGCTACATACCGTGGGTTCATCACGTTCCGGTTTTGCTGCCGTCCGTTGTTCACTACTACCTATTCGTCAGGCGAGCGCCATTTTCTCGCATTTTTCCCGCGTAGAAGGTCGTTCCTGAATCCGTCTCATTCTGACGCGCGGTGGCATTGTGTTAACCTTCCGGAGCACCGGGTAGTATCTGTTTACTCTTTTAATAACGGCATCGATGTTAAAAATGACTTCACTCAAGAGCTCTATTACGGTTCACGCACGGCCTTTATGTTGTAGCTGAGGTTACGAGTGTCGTGGTGGGCCGATTGCATGATGTCGACTGACGCTTAGGCAGTTTTTACGGTTACGGCAAACCTAGCCCTAATATGCTGACGTATATTGTGCTATTTATGAGATACGGACTACATGTTCATTTTAATGGCCGTTCCCACTTTCACGTGATATTCAGTCGCAGCTTTTTATCACTAGGGCATCGTTTTCGCTGACCTTGGCGGACATTGGGTCGGAATGAATACGCATATTATTGCTAGACTGCTGTCTTTCCCTCCTCTGTTATCTTGTCTTGCTGTATCTTGAACTGTGGATCATGCACAATCAGTGAGAGTTTAGCGTGTTGGGTGGGAATACCAGTTTGACGTTTTGATGCTTACCTACTTACCGGTTGGTAGTAAGTTTACTTTGGCTGTCTGACAGTAATAATCTAGGCTGACATTATCCGCAGTGCAAGTCAAGACTATGATGATGGAACAGCAGTCTCAGTTGAAAGTGTCACAGATGAAACTATTGATGGCTTTGGTTTGTCAGCTCGCTTTATGACAGCATTCCCGACTGACAGTCCACTCGACCTCGCCCACATCACAAACGGCACTACCGAGTTTGTTTACTACCCGATTTCTAACGTTACCTTCGAGTCGCTGTACAGACGGTAGGATAACTTATTCATGGTCGAACTTATCTCGTGCAGTCACGCTTGGAGGGTCGTCTTCCTCTTCCGAAAGACCGACGCACGTAAACGTATACTTCATCCTGCTAAAGTGCGCTTGCGAGCTTACGCTGGCCGAGACAATGAAGCTGCTTTGGGAAGTAGTTGTCCTTACTCGACACACTCCACCAATGTTTCAAACTCGTAGTGAGCGAGGTGGTTGATTGTCAACACTGTTAGCCGTGAATGTTGACGGACCTAGCTGAAATTCATGACGAACGTTCAATCCAGCGGCTTCCTCTTCGTATGTGCCCTCCGGTCTTGATTTGAAGCGAAAATCCCCACCCGTTTTCTCGCCAAACAGGAAAAGGACCCTAGTGTTCATCTGCCTGTGTTGACATCAGAATGCCAGCCTATGGTAAACGTAAGAGACAGCACCACAACGGTGGAACGTGGTCTCTCGTCAATTGTTTCCAATACCATCCATTCCGTTCCGCCGACTATGAGTAGCTGGCCCTGAGATTTGACCTCGAACAAGTCGTTTACCTCTTTTTGTGACTATGGCGATTGATCTTATGTTCGCCTTTGCTCGTTCAAATAACCTGTCCGTCAGAATGTGCAATCAACGAGGTCACGGAAAGGACAATAGTCGGCCTTGCAAACCATTCACATCTGGCGGACCGCACACATCATCATCATATCAGCCATGAGCCTGACCAAAAGGTACTGTGGCTCGGGCTGCCGCTCACCTCAACAGTGACGTGGAATATCCTAGAAGAAAACGTTACTGCGAGACCATAAAGTTGTACTTAATGACGGTTAACTTATGAAAGCGCGTCCTATAGTAAGGGCAGATTTCGAAACAAGGCAATCTTCTCATTGTGACTGCGCCCTGCTGTGTTTTTGCACACTTCCCATTACCTCGTTTCGTAATTTAATGTTAAGTCCAACATTTGCTCGATTTCGAGGGTCATGAATATGTTTCAGTGCTGAAAATTTATGCATGTATTTGATCATGGGCAATGTGAACCTAAAGGTTGTCTTCGATTTGTTGGCTCACAATGTCCTCTGTTAACTTCTTCTTCACAACAAAGTTCCACACAACTGTATGTCTGTTGACGTCATTGTATTTCCACTGCTAACCAGATGAGAGTTTATGGATGGCTGTCTCGGACACTGTTCACTAGTGATGTTCGCCAAGGGCTTTCGAACTCTCCCTTGTTTCATTTTGTCATTGGCGGCAACCCAGAGATCCTACTTGATCATTCCAGTGACCTTGCTTTGAGTTGCTTCCCTCCACTACGCTGATCGGCACGCTGTATGCGGAAACTCTGCCTTGTATCTCCTGCTGGCGATGTGCAGACTGTGCTGAACAAGGTGAACGGTCGAGCTGATTTGTTTGCAATGCGCTCCGAAACGCAGTGCTTTTGGGGCATTTCCATGTTCCATTTTAATGGCATTCCATTTGAGGTTGTGGACGGTCGCGCCCATTTAGGTAGCACCATCTCTTCAGCGCGTGGTGTTGATGCGATGTCAACAAGAATAATGAAGACCGGCGTTACTTTTGTCAACCTGCTCCATTAGTGGCATCGAAAAGCTGCCTGATTTGTTGTTGAAGCGAAGTGTTGTTACGACTTGTGTATGCGTCTGGCCTTGTTCGTGACGAAGACGTTAATATGGCTGCTGCAATTGTCCATAATTATCTCTTCCAATTAGCTATCATCAAGTTTCGTGATCACGTGAGTATCGCCGTGATTCGCCAGCGCCTCTCTCAGAAAATTCGGGAAACGCGATCAGTGAACATGAAATATAAGTGCGCAGCTTGTGAATTGTTTGATCATGTATGCTGTATGCCATCGAAGCGTTTACCACACCGGATATTTTTACTGAGACCACCACCAGTTGGGTAAAACTAAGATGTGGTAGGGTAATGGCGTTGTCACTAATTATCTTATATGCCACTTTGAGTAAAGTAGATTCGGTTGGGGGTCTCATGGTCACAAAAGTCGCTAATGAGATATGTTATCGGACCTGATAGACTGAGGCAATCAGTGACGTGCCTGCATCCACAACATTAGTCGTTCTTCTGTGTGGTCTCATTTGGCTTCTTTTCCCGTGATAATATTTTTCTCTACGATATTCCATGTCATTGTTGTGGTGAACAACGGCTCGATCCACAACACCGTTCGGTCAGATCCACGGCCATTATAACTGAAATGTCTGCTCGCGTGATGCCTACAGTGAATGCTTTTTGGTGATATTTTCATGTAATTGCACGCGATGGTGTCCAGTTTACTAAGTTTTTACCTTCACTCTTTATCCCCATCGAATACGTACTTTTTTTATAATCCGCCAAACATTACCGGTCGACTGGTTTTTTCATTTAGCCGGCTGACCCCCTTGAAGAAGCGTGCAAGTTTTTACGACCGCTCATTGACTTGTCACCGAAGCGGATAGAAGTGCATTGTTTGGCTTACGAAATATATGAACGCAAAGGTATGTGCATCGATATCTTTGGAACGTGTACCATTGTTTCTTATCTCCTGTCACATTCACGTGGAACTTTTACTCGATTTTAAACTTTGGATTGTTTGAGATCTCTACTCATGGCGTGTGCTATATGATACCACACGCATTAGGCCCAATTCATGACTCCAACCAGAAGGAGAATGTCCGTTAAATTGGAGCCTACGATCATATGATTGACGGTTGACATCTTTACTACTGAACTGTCTCAGGCTCAGTCTAGCATATTTGCTACAGAAGTTTCTGTTCCAGAAATTTTTAGTCAATTTTTTTCCGGGTATATACGCACAGAATATCAACTCTTGATTGTCTCGTCTTTATTTTAATAAACAAACAGTTACTTTTGCCTTATGGTGCGTTTATTATTGTGGTATCTGTTATGACTCATGGTTATATTGAGTCTGTCAGAGCAGCTGTAAACATCTGGATCCGAACAGAACAGGACGGAATATTGCAGTTTCAGTTAATAATTTGATAATCGACAAAATTATGCAAATTACGACCAAGTGGAGTCCGTGCACGAAAGTTATTCGTTAACGAGTGACACTTTTAAAAGCCTTAGCGCAAACAATTAAATCGAACGATGTAAAAACATACGGAAGCTGATCATGTCAATAAAGAAGACGTCGTAAGGATTCAGCTCAACGCTGGGTACGTTCACGTCCCTGCAGATACGAAGGTGGCATAATGTGTGTAGTGTTGTAGTCCCATCAGGTTATCTAAACCTCGAGTTCTTGGGTCGCCGTTTTGTCGCCACATTACTCGTAAAACCTACAGTCATCAAAGTTCTTTTCCTCGATTCTGTCCAGAATCAACAGTCCCCATCTCGTTTTTATTGCACTGTTTATACGTGCGTTGGATGGCTGGATGGAACGAACGAAAGTGTTCCGATTCAACATTTGTACTTAATGCAAAGTGAGGTCTGATGAACATCACCAAATGGTGAATTGGTTTTGTAACCGTGTTTTCTGGCTCGTTGCGGAGTTCAGCACCTTTTTATCTCAATAGAACCGGGACATTTCTTTTTTATTGCTTATGCCTGACTGTTTTAACTGTTCTTGCCGGTGCATCAGTAGTGTCAGCATTTTCATTCGACACGTACATCGCGCATTGCACGAAACCATTATGCAGAGAAGGCGAACGTTGTTCATTTCGGTCCTGACAATTTGGTTATCCAGACGTGTTGGGTAAACTCTCACCGTCCTGTTTGTCGTACTCTATTTTAGGTTACACAATTTCAATCTGCATCGTTGGAACTCTTCAGCTGAAGGTCGTCAAGTTTTGTTTTCTGATTGCAGTGACTTTTACGCTACGTGACTTTGATGACTTTACGGTAGCTCAGTTAGGAGTCTGTCAGCTGTTTTTTGAACAACTTCCTGATGATCCTCCTGTTTGTTAAGAATTCTCGTGGTTATTTGCACCTATATCTGATTGATCTGTGCAGACTATGTCCACAGAGAGCGGAACTTTTGTCTGTATTGATCAGCCGAGTTAAGGTTGCAAGGCTGCCTAAACGTCACTGGGAGCTGTTCGACTGCTGCGAGACGGAATCCTTGACCGTATTATCGCTAGTTGCTGCAATCAGGCTTCTCGTGCTCAAAGCCTGTTATGGGCTGTAACAGTACAGCGTTTTTGCGCATTGTCATAAATGTAACATTATAAATTAAACTATCCACTGTTTTTCAGTTAATTCCAGGCTTGTTTGGAATTTGTTGAAGATAAACGGTTTCATTCAATCGATTTTTATGGTTACTCTCGACGTCCGAATCTCTTCATTATTCTGGTTATTTCTGAATATCAGTTATTTCACTCCCCTTTGTGAATACTGGTGCTGTTTTCAAAATTCGATTCAGGTAAATGGCTACTTATGCTTCGGGCTATCAAACACGGAAAACGCCTTCCCGATTCCTGTAATCACCCGTGGTTCCATGAATGTTGCATACGTTTTTTGTGCAAACTGCAATCTTTAGCTGACCGTCTCCAAGATCCCACCGATTCCCCTGTATATAGAATTCTCATATGTGAACTACCTGTTCTGTTTGACGGTTGGTCCAGTTCGGTCGGTTCGTTCTCCAGTGTTCTCAATGAAGAATTTATTTCTCGGAACGCGAACAGTTTTCCGCACTTATTCAGAGGTAAGTTATTTAGCCATACTCCGTCCGTTTAGAGTTTTGGTCCTTCGATGTATCACTTTGTTGTACTACTGTCTGGTACTCAGCGCAATTGGTTGGCGAGGTATACTTTCTTCCAACTGTAAGCAAATTGCGATTTATCGCTTACAAATCAATAGCTACTTGCCAGAAATCTATTTCTAGTACTTATTATGACCACTTCTATCGCTGTCGACTGTGTACGGAAAACAGATAACATTCATATACGTATGTCCATTTCCAGCTTTGAGCTGTACCGTGAGGTATTGTGGCTTGAGCTGCCGTTGATCCTGACAGTAGTCCACGAAATGACGGATTTAATAATAAACACAAATATGTAGAAAAAATAATACAGATAAAAATAATAAGCATTCGTGAGGATAAGGAGGAATAGGAAGAAGAACATTCTTACGGACGATGCATCTAAACTCGGTATTCGACGACCGTTGTCTTCGTCAGTTAGTTAACGTCAAACCGATTCACTTCGTGAGCAATGCAACAGTCCGTCGGTGCGTGTTTATAAAATGTACAAGTTCACGGCTAATAACCGAGTTTATTTTAATGCAATCTTTGGTGTTTGGATCATATACTCCATTTGCCGACGGAGCGTCTGCCGTACCGCGCATTTATCAGTGTAGGTGTTGATGGTTGGAAGAAACCACAAGACATTCCAAGCAATGACGTTGTCACGGGCTATGAAAGCCTTAGTCGTCCCGCTGAGCACGGTTGGTAGGCGTCCTTTACTTGGTTGAGGAGTTTGCGACCATCCACATGGTTGATTGGAACCACTCTCTGACATGATATTATTTTGCACCTATACTGGCGAGCCCGTATATGCGATGTTGTTTACTGTTCTTTTCCACAATGCACCATCGTTTTGTTGCTCTTTTATTTCTCCTTATCTCATCTCTCACTTACTTATTATGCAGCCAATCTGTGGACCATTGTCAGCGACAACTGTAACCCTAGCCATAGTTTCTTGGGGAGGGGGGGATCGAAACTGAAGTTGATGATGATGGAGATAAATTTTATGTATGCATAGTCGTCACTAACTGTAAGAACGTCCTGCCGAAAGCGTTTCCAACCCACGTATGTATGATATCGTAGCCTCCAACTTCCTAGCCGTGCTTAGCTGGATAGACAGGTCTTTCATTCCCTGTGACTACATGGATATTTTATTATTTTCCTGTACTGTTTGCAGCTGTATCTCACGGTGCGCTCGATGATAGGCGCTGCTCCGACCTTGCTAGTGCAGACTGAGTTCTGTGCTACTCGTTTATCTGTAACGAACTTTGATAATTCCCAAATGGACACTGGCGGATTGTCACGTTGCTCGTGCGATCAACCCATTTGGTTTGGTCTTTCTGGTAAAGACCACGGTGGACAAATATCGGCAGTGTACAGGTAGTATGCGCACAGTTGACCTAATCTCGGTTCAGTGGATCAGGTCTCAACGTGCACTCGCACTGCAGACTCCCTTATCGATACTTTGATTTTTTCTTACAAGTCCACAACCGATTAAAATTTTCCAAATGTACAATGTAACTTCACTATCATCATGGAAACTCTGTCAACAGAATTACGAGCCGATTCGGTAAATCTGCTCAAGTAAATGAGTCGATTACCAGTTTCCAGTGGCGTGCCTACATTCATATGGCCATAATCAACCAAATTTCATAACAACGCTGTTATGATCCGCGTGACAAAAAAAAACTAGAAATGGCTGACGCACAAGTATACCATATGCGAGTCGCGAACACGCAGAATGGAGAGTAACGATACCCCAAACATCAGGAGGACGCAGAAGATCCAGACCTTCTGCTGAGAATGTATTCACTCTCAAACGTAGCAGGTCACCATCTGCGTATATATATATATATATATATATATATATATATATATATATATATATATATATATATATATATATATATATATAACCGCGCCTGTTTGTCCAATTGTTGTGGCCAGGTCGATAGTCACGGACGTAAACGGCTGCTCCAATGGCGGAACGGTTGTTGGAGTTCCGTTGGCTGGGCAGCTTTGCTGGCTTCTTCGTCGGAATGAGAGCGCGATGGACCGTGCGAAGCTTGCGACTCATGAGAGCTCTGGCTAGTGATCGGTCATCGGGAGATGTAGGGTTGGGTGTGTGTGCTGCATACAAATAGAATGTCCCTCAAAATATCGTCTGCGACCCTCTCCCGCGAGATTTGAGCAGCGACATCCTGAAAGTATCCACAAAACGTCCAGCTTGGCCGTTGGACTACAGGTGATAAGGCAGAGACCGCATGAGGAGTCGGCGGCAGAAGTCCTCAAACCGAACGGACGTTTTGTTGTCAAACACGAGAATGTGGGAAAATCTATTATGGTCGAAAATACGGCTCAAAACAATTACCGTGGAGGCGAATGTCGCAGGCGAAAATGTGACTTTATCTAGCCACTTGGAAAATGGATCGACCAAAACGAGGTGAGACGCCCCATCGATCGCACTAGAGAAATCCAAGCGGAGGCTCAACCGTGAGTGAATCCCAAGGTACGGGATCCTGTCTGGTGAGGCCGTTTGGCAACCTGCTGAAACTTTGAGCATTGTTCCGTTGAATTCTTAAATGGACAGTCCATGCATGGCCAGTAAACGTATCCACGAGCAATCGCTTCCATTGTGCTGCTGCCGAGATGACTAGAATAAAATTGTCACACGACACGGAACCAGAGAGAAGCTGAAGTGATTACGCGATCGGTGAACATCGCGCAGGAATCAGCCACCGTCAAACAATCACGCCTACAGTCAGGCTGACTGAGCTCACCCACGAAAGAGATCCCAGGCCCCTTCATTTAGGCGAAAGTGATATTCTGGTTGAGTATTTGATCCACTGCGGTGGCACGTCGGATGTCGATGGCAGTTACTGGGATTCTCCGAATGGTGTTTAGAAGCTGGCGGTGCACATCATCTTCACTAGCCTGAACAGCAATGGCAGCTAAGTGATGTAGTTTAGTCTACCACCACATTCTGCATATAAATGACATTCTTGTCGCCTATTATAAGTCCACGGTGCACATCCTGTAGTGCCACTTGTCAGAATCAGGGGTACGATGAGCCGGACGTTTTGAAAAAATTTCCTCAGAGGGAAAGGTTAACCGCTCGAAGTTTTGAAAACAGATGAGATGTTTGTTTTTTGAGATCTATAGCCATCCGTTTTTAAGTGTATTGATGTCAACTTCGTAGTACCTGCAGTTTTGTAGAACCCGTATAACTCTGGAAGTAGAATTATCTTGGAACAAACGATGAGTTTCAGTAGGAGGAAATCCGGATTCTGGACAGAAATATTGCTTGTAGAATTCTTTTATCAGGTGGCTGTATTTTGGGATAATCATAAACTGTGAGAGTTAGGCCCTGTTCAGATATTTCAGTTGTTGATATTGCCAAAGGCTTTGGTTGCAGGGTGTTCGCTCTTCTCTGGGCGGGTGTTGTATAGATCACTATTGCAACGCATTCGCCAAATTCTGGTAGTGCAGCGGTCATGTGTACCGTTCTCGCCGCGCCGCCCCGCCCCCCCGCGGCGCCCCCCCCGCCCCCGCGCCCCCCGCGGCGCCCGCAGCCCCGCTCCGCCCCCGCCCCCCGCGGCCCGCGCGCGCTCCCGCCCCGCGCCCTCGCCCGCTGGCCCCTGCCGCCCTCCCGCGCCCCCCTCGCGCCTGGTCGTGTGCTTTTTTCTGTCCCTCCGCCCGCCGTCCGCCCCCCCTCCCCTCCCCCCGGGGCCGTCCGCCGCCCGCCCCTTCCACATCCTGCCGCCGGCCAACAATCGCCATATTCCTCGACTATAAAGGTGCGTTTGATTCGGTGGACCGATCTACACTTTTAGAGTCGCTTAAACGTAGGGGTGTACCGACTAAGTATGTGAACATACTGTCGGCGCTTTATTCCCATACCTCAGCTCAGGTTAGGGTTTACGGTGAACTGTCTGACAGTTTCAGCACCAGGAGCGGCGTACGTCAAGGCTGTCCCTTTCGCCATTTTTGTTCAATTTCGTCATAGACGAAATAATGGAGGACTGTCTGCGGCACTCAAATGATGCCGGCGTGGACCTCCTACCTGGTGAAAGACTGACTGATCTTGATTATGCTGACGATAAGGTATTGCTGTTGACAACTTTCAAGCGGCACAAACAACACTGGACGCTATTTCGCGTTCTGCTAAGTACTTCGGAATGCGCTTTGCAGCCTCAAAATGCAAAGTGCTTCTGCAAGATTGTGTGATCACGTAGATTTAATGTTAGATAATGAAGTCATGGAGATTGTTGACCGGTTTGTATACCTGGGAAGCTGCATCAGCGGTGGCGTCGGAGGTGTAGGGAATGAAATAGAAGCGCGTATTTCCAAGGCTAGGGTGGTGTTCGCTAATCTAAGACACCTATGGCGACAGAGAGGTATTTCCCTAAAGCTTAAGGGTCGTGTATATCAAACAACAGTGAGGGCTGTATTACTTTACGGCAGCGAAACGTGGCAGGGTAGAGGACGTGAACCGTCTCCAGGTATTTGACCACCGATGTCTGCGTTCAATCGCTCGTATCGGGTGGCACCAGCGAGTAAGCAACGAGGAGGTTAGGAAGCGGGTGTTTGGCACTGATTGTCAAACGAGTTCTTTTGTTCAGTCGCTACATTTGCACAGACTTAGATGGTTGGGTCATGTACTAAGGATGCCAGCTAGTCGTTTGCCACACCGAGCACTGTTTGCGGACGCTGCGGCTGACTGGCGCAAGGTGCGAGGTGGACAGATGATGACCTGGCGTAGACAAATGAAATCGTTTACGAAGGGGTTGGTCACTGTAGGTCGTTCGTCTCCCGGGCTGGGGCCCTCGCGACTCACAGAGTCGGTGGCTTGAGACGTTAGGTGAGATGGCGGCTAATCGAGCTCAGTGGCGTGAATGTGTCGTTGTTTGGCCGAGTTGTCTGTGAAGTGAGTGCACTTAATGATGCGGGGCAGTGAAAGCCGTAAGGAAGCTGTCTCGCTGATGACGCCTTACTTTCACTCACAGCTCGGTTGTTTGTTTGCAAGGTGTAGGCGCCTTGATGTTGTATGTTGAATATAGACGTAGCTATTTTTAGTAGTTAGGTCCACTTCCCCTCCCTCCTCTATTTTCTTCTTTCTTCCTATATAAGTCTTTTTTTCTTTTTCTTTGTTCTTCGTGGTTGTGTGGC
>LOND01005683.1:19943-34229 GCA_014220965.1 Paragonimus kellicotti
GAAAACAAAAGGGATGCTCTAATTTCCAGATAAAAACCATGACAATAGGTGGACCCAATTTTTAACAGCGCTTTATGTTTAGACTAGGATATTTAGCATAAGGACACCCACATCCTTCGAACAAACAGTCAAGACTTCATATGCAGCAGTTTCCTTGGGCTCACGTTGTATCGCTTTGTAGTCGCACTTAGTTCACAAGCAGTTCAGTCAAACAACGACAACACTCACGCCAACGACATCCAATTAGATGCCATTTTTTTTCTAACGTCTGTAGCCACAGCCTACAATGGTTAACTTACCTAATTTCTGCCTGTATTTTTGTGCAGTTTCCTTATTTAGGCTATGGTATTCGTTGTTGTTATGCCATAAGACCTGTTATGATGGTGGAAAGGAAGCGTGCCGGGCGTCTTTTAACCTTCGTGAATTAATTAAGTGCAGCCTTTCACGAACCTAGAGTCAGTAGGATATGATGGTAACAATAACGATGTTTGCATTTGCAAGTGTTTTTCGCCTAACCAATAAATGCTTTTCTGATTGTTAGAGATTACTTTACGTCTTATTTGGTGCACATCTCTTCGGGCTGCGTAGCATTACCATAATGATTACTGATGAGTAGTCGGGGATTTTGTTAATTTTAAGTTGAACGTCATCCACAATTGACCGCAACTATCGCATAATGTACCATAATGGTTTGTTGCATTTTTGTTGACTTACCGTTTTCAGACCTGCGCTGAATCGTTACAGTTGTTGAAAACTGCCTATATCAATCCGCAACTGGGTGAAATCGATGCATCTGTGATCGACGAGTTCCGCATCATCTGTGCCAAGCGGTTTCCAATGGCAAATGCTTTCCTTACGGAGCAAGAGTTGGACGCATTACGTTCAAAGATGGTCGCCGATGGCGCGGCGACAGCTGTTTCCGGTGTATATGTTTCATTCAATGC
The DNA here is from genome assembly GCA_014220965.1 of Paragonimus kellicotti. Classification (NCBI taxonomy): domain Eukaryota; kingdom Metazoa; phylum Platyhelminthes; class Trematoda; order Plagiorchiida; family Troglotrematidae; genus Paragonimus; species Paragonimus kellicotti. The sequence goes on from LOND01005683.1 coordinate 20,888, forward strand.
TACGGATTCTCGGGACGATAGTGGTGTGAGGATGTTTGAGGCCGATCAGTTGGTAGATCCGATGGAAAAGTTGACTGTTACCAATGAAAAGTTGATGAACGGCGAGGTTTCGAGTGATAAACAGGACGATATGGAGCCACAGTCTTGTAGAGTACAATCTGTGAGTCAGATCAGTTCTTCCCCGAACGAAGCCACTGCAGCGGGTAACAAAATGGCCCAGGTTTTATAATAAAATTTTCATGCATGTAGGTTTTTTCTACTGAAACTAGTTATGTGGATGCAAAAGGGGGCCGTCTTTCTGAATATCACCCAGACGCGGTCGTTAACCCCATCGATTCCCAGTAAGCCATCAGGTTTGTTGAGATGCTTATTGCCGAGTCCCAGTTCTCTTCATGCGTCCGTAATCGCATTGCATTGCCCCCCCCCCTACGTCCCTTTTTTTTATTATAAAAACTTAAAAACAGATAAACCAGCTTCGTTTTGTTAAAGACCGCGTTTCTGCGATCCATTCTTCTTATTGATTAGTCCGCGTAACCAACTACCTTTCACTTGACCCGATTTGTTGGAGGAATTATCGTGCTCCCGTCGATTATTCACCTGTACGTATGACTTTCATTGTACATTGTTGAAAGACGTCGAACTGTTAGCTAGCTTCAACAAAGATTGCATTCTTCCATTGATCCTGTGATTATCGCATTACATTGTTCTGTTCAGCCTTGTGTATGTGTGTGTATGCTTGTATCAAAGTAATATCCAACTGTGCCGTGGAAATAATTGTGTTCTTCTTTACCCAGATTCGGGAATGTTAGTGGGTTTCCCTGCTTTATCCGAGTGAGTTGTCCATTCATTTTTGCTCTGCAAAACATCAGTTGCACGAATCATCTAGCCGTTTGGTAGCCCAATTTCAGTTTTTTCCTGATAAAATTGCCCGTTTGCTGTTCTAGATGACATCACTGGTAAAATTGCATCTACAGACCTAGAATTGGAAAACGGTCACTACCGAGCGGGTGCCGTTGTTGGTTAACAATGTATTAAGGTGAGACATTGTTGCAGTGCTATCACACTTCGTCTACCCTTACGGCCGCATGAAAAATCGCTTAGGTGCGCTCTTCGTTCACAATCTGCTCATATGCCTTGTAGCTAACCTCCTGCACGGTTGGAACTGTATTTAACTTCATGGGCGGCCGGCACAGGCACTGTTCGTTTATTCTGTTGTACACAGAGGTTCCAACCAAAATGTTTTATCCGCATTTATGTGGTTTCCCACATTGTTACTTCAACGTTGAATCACGTCCGTTAGCATAGTCATCTGTCGTTTGAGAGACCTGATGCTCCGACGTCAAACATTCACATGGACAGTTGCGAAAGTCGGTTTCACGGATAAAATCTACAAACACATCGTACCAATTGCAAAACTGAAGTGACCGGTTATGGTTGTTTTCAGCGGACAAATCAGGACATCGGTTTGTTGAGGCCTTCGGGAGCCGCAGTACACCGATGAACATCAACACTAGCCTGATCTTTAGAACATTGGGCAAAATCAAAAATATGATATCGATTCTTAAGCTATTAAACATTACTCTGGAAGCAGCTCTTCTTGGTACAACACATTGTGATTTGAATGGTTGATTCCGAAGAGTACGTTCATCAGACGTAATACGAATGTAGTCAAAATGTTTGGGAGTTGCGTTTAATGTCAGTGAATTGATAATAACGCGATGTTACAAGCAAATTTCAATACTCCACGTTTCAGTCATCGTAAGTGACCCTCGTCCGAAGTGACAGGTCAGTGGCGTAGGATGTGATACGGCTAGACGTTTGTGCTGGATGAGTTTTGTGACATGAGACCCCCCGAAAACAAGCACAGTTTGTTTTTAAATTTACTAACTGAACCATCATATAGTGTCAGGTTATTTTGACATCGATTTCAGGCATCAATGAGTACACCTGGTGTATGTGTGCTGATTCAGCGTGCAAAGTTTTGTCGGTTGCTTCCTGGTGGCGTAGTAATGTTGTCTTGAGCCAATCAGTTGGTGTCTCGTAGTTGTGTCCACTAGTTAGTTCATTCAGTGATTGATGGCCACATCGATAGTGTGTTTATTCTCAAACCATTGTTTTAAATCACCGCACCCGCAATTTGCTAGTCTTCGGTTTTTAGTTGGTCTGTTGGGATTGTACTGGCGTCTGACTCGCTTGGTCATGTGACGACTTCTAACACTGTATGGTAAGTGAGCATGCTTGTAAGATGCATGCGGATCTAACGGATACCCAGTTCTCGTCGTATTGAAAAACAATCCGTTTTTTCAGTTAGTCTTCCGTATTTTCGTGAGTACACATACCATCCTTCAATAGGCTATACGTAGTAGTTTTCTTGACTACGATCGGCTTGTTGTTCCCTGATCGATAACTGTGTTCATGTAGCACCAAGTTGCTCGACTTTTCCGTTACACAATCGATTGTGTCCGGAAGATGTGGTATGCTTCAGCTGCACGAATCCGAAGTTCTTCAACTGACAAAAAAATTGGAGGAGTGTTATCTTAAGTGTGACGTACATTGATTCACGGAGATTAAATTCATACCACTTAATAGGTATTCCACTATGGTCAGCATTCAACTTATGCTAGAATCAGGAGGTACGGATCCAGCCTTCAACATTATACACGTTATGTTGAACATTTTCATACATCCTTGTCCTAATTTTTTTGTATAATCACTTTGAAATTATTAGTATTGTCGATATCGACAGGTCATAAATAGGTGTGCTTTTGCGTCGGACACCGTGTTTTCCCTAATTATCGTGTCTACGTCAATTAGCCTAATCAAATGAAACGGGGATTCTTGACGCCGTTCTCTAGAAAGTGAACGAAAGATTCTACAGTGGTACACTAACTCCCTGTTGTGACCACGAAAAACAGTTTGTCCGGGAAGTTGTCTATTACAAGATATTAATGGTGCATCGACATTCTCTTCGGTGACATGGCGCATATACACGTTTCCAGTAAGTGGCCTCTTAGTCTTTCCGGTATTGAGACTTTCCCTTCAGTTTCTGCGTGTTTGATTTGTGCTATAATACCTACAAACGAAGCTGCATTTTATAATGTTTTCGCTTCGGAATTAGTAAATGCATTGGAAATCGATAATTTATTTTACCTTTTTGCAATGGACGCATCCGCACAGGGGCGCAAATAATTTCAAATCTTGATGATCTGAGGCCATGTGCGCACTACTGTTCAACTCGTTGACATGACTTGAACACGAGTCGACTCACTTTCGTTCTCTCCATCCACTCCGCGACCTCCTGAGCTACAACTTATTTTTATTTCTACCAAATCGACTCTGATCGTCTTGCTACTGGCTTTCAGCCGCCTTTACAACTTGATTCCCCCTTATCATTGTTGCCATACATTCTTACGGCGTGAAAACGAAGACGCCTATTTGTAGAGGACGTACTTGATGGTGATACAGATGAACCAAGCCATGTGATGGTCTTCCCGCGGTCAGCCACCGGACCGATCACTCATTCGACCAGTGGAAGGTGCAATTGTCTCTGGCTACTCACTAGTAGTAAGGATATTAATAACTAAAGTTTACTTCCCGTGTCGCTTGTTGTGGACACCGCATTTTCTAAATGTGTCTTTTGTGAGGAGAGATTGGTTCATTGAGAAACCAAACGTCACCTTCATTACTTTGCATGCGTCTGGACGGAGGTATTCTGCTGTTTTGAGGAACTTCGGTGAGATCTAAGGACTTCTTCGGGGAATTCAGCGGGACTAAGTTTCAGTTGTGAAATGAACTGTTGGATCAGTTATCATCTTTCCTCTCGAGACGATCGGGTGGTTTAAGCCTTGCTCGTAAATTAATGTGAAAGAATGGTTGAATATGATAATTATGTCCTGTCAAGGATTCCGTAGTTGACGCAGCGATCAACGTCTCGTGAGGACGTTAACCTTAGTGAGAATCTAGGTCGTGGCAGAAATGTGTGTTACTGTCGAACATCAGCAGTGAAAGTGAAGTTTGGTGCCTCCCTTCTGAAGAGGCTGACTGAAAATTCTATGTGAATGCGTAAGCTACGATCGGTCACTCGTAATGTTCCAGCTATACAAACCAGAACCCGGACTATTTACCCGAAGGCTGGGAAATACTGTAAATGTATATTCTTTAACCTTGCCCTTAGCAGGCCTCAAAAATGACAAATGGATAAGGTTTCGCACGTGTATAATGCTACTCCACGTATCTTGTGGTTGTTCCGCTTCTGCTGTGACGTTTTGACGAAACTATATGGTAGCCTTTTGCGTCTGAGTAACCACACGTAAGACCAAATTGGTCGTAATCCCGACTCGACACAACTTGTTACCGTAAACAAAACGAGTTACCCCGTTCTTTTTGAACTGTGTAAACTAACTAATGTTATTACTTAGAAGTCCGTTTAGATAGTCTACATTTTATGGTATATGCTATGACTCTAATGCCACCCTAACCAACAAAACCAACCAGTTAATGCGGGCTGGAGACGTGCCAGTTGCGGCCTCCTTTTTGGTTTCGGATCCAGGAAGTGCGGTTTTAATTTGCTGTTGTAGTGCAACAGTTTGACTCGATTGATTGGCATGACGTCGTCACATTCGCTTTTCTGTTCTCCGGGTAGATTTGGCCAAACCACTGGGCAGCATGCAGCTGCATTCGCGTTCCATAGTTGAACATTCCATTCGCATGGTAATTTGTAGAAAAGTTGTGGAATCATCTGCAGGATTGCATGGACTATGGTCTGTCAAAGAAGGTAGGCAGACAAATTGGAGTATTTGGACAGAGCGACATGAGTTACGTAGGGCTCAGGCTTAGGTTAATAACATTGTTTCGTTATGAGTACCACAGCCAGACCGTTATCACTGGGTCTAAATTTGGACCTGATTATCCAAACGTTTAGGGCACGCTCTGAGGGTGTTAATGTGCGAATTCCAATGCAAGATTTCTCCTTATACTAGCCATCTCGTTCATGTTATTCGGTTTACGTTTTCTACTCGTCACACAAAGAATGTCATATTTCTGGACGTCCCAAATCAGTGGAGGTCTCTAAACATGAGTCATCCACAGTTTGGAACGCACAATTCACCATAAAGTAAAAAAGAACATGACGCAATAAACTAACCTGTTCGCCTTCGGCCAATTCGGGTACCGTTTTGAAGAAATTGATGACAACCTCTTGCCAAATCTGATGCCAACCGATTTTTCTTAGTTTGCTCAAATCGATAAGCACGACGCCGCCATTCACGCCCTTCTCCTGGAAGCAACACATATTTAGAGTACATGTCCATAGATCAATAGCATGCATGAACCGGTGTTCACTAGGTCGACCATGCAATTTATATACATATAGATTTGTTCCCAACTGTGTCCAACGCATGGTTGAGATGGGTAACATTGTATGACCATCTTATGACATTAAGTTGCCCACACATAGGCACGGACACGTTTTGTTTCGAAGGTTTTCACATTCACTTCAGGTTGTGCTGACTTATTTGACCCACAATCACGTGACCTCACATGCAAGGCCCACCTTACACATCGATCCAATTGTCGCCATGATGGATGTGCCATCGCATAAAGACAATGCGCACGTCGTTCGCAGGATCGAGTTGCCGCATTACACAAGGGTTTTGCTATAGCCATCGCCTTTGTCAAACATGAAACTCGGTGGCGGTTTGGAGCGACAGAACGCGTACCAGTTATCGCCGTGAATTCGTTGCGTAATACGCTGCTGCTTTATTCTTTCTGGTTGGTTGGCGCATTCTGAACATTAGTTGAAAAATGTCGTCAACGTGTTGTTCGTTACTGTAAAGGCTAGATTTATGGGATGTTTGAGGCCTGTAGTTCAATTTTGAGAATTGTACTTATTCACACTTAGTGTTGTTGGCTGCTTGTTTCATGTGAATTTATTCCAGTAAGTTCTTTTGACTCTGAACAAAGGCAACCCAACAAACTTCTTTGATGGATTAATCTTCACTACTATCGTCATTCTCACAGACAACAATACATCAGCTTTTCATGCTGATGATAGCTATACCCTACGTCTGTGAGGATGAGCAACAAGCATTAATTAGGAAGCAGACTAGATAGAAGGGATTGGATCTAACTGCTACAAACACTTAAACTTGAACTCAAACATTCAACATCAACCTACCTTCATCCTGCAAAAGAACCAACTCAACTGACAGTGAAAGTGAGACGTCACCAGCTTTTATTGCTGTCATTAATTCCGTTTATTTCGCAGACAACTGACGTGATTTTGTACTGTAATGTGGACTACATCAACTCGTTTTTAACTTCATCGTTTGGCAACTAACAACATTTTTGGAGCGCAGAATAAATAGACTCACAAATACCATCAGTCAGCAGCGAGAAAAGCTTTGACGTCAGCAACGTTCCCAAATCAATTGGTTTTGCGGTGGCTTAGTGGCAATGATGACGATCACGAACTATTCGGCTGTGGTTTTCTAATGGCCAGTTTTCTTGTTGCTCGAGTTTAATATAGTAGACCACATTGTTATAAATTTATTGTAGTGTAAACGATTAAGACGAGGCTAATTCGCATCAGAATAACTCACCGGCATGAAAGTATTGTGCCAATCAGCACAATGTGCAATCTTCAGGATTCTGCTCGAAAGCCATTCCGATAGACTGTTAGATTATGTGTGAAACATTAAAAAACGCTCATTATGGTAGCGCACAAACTAGGTGTTCTGTTGTATAGGCAACAGCATTACATTCGTTTTGTGGTCTGAGAATGCTTTAGTTGAGATTGATTACTTAGGTGTTTAATCTTACACAGTTTTACGAACCAACTTTCATGAATGGGGAGACGGCAATTCATAATGTAAACAAATGGGATAATTTGCTAGAAGGCAGTCCTAGTCCGATACCAGTTTTATATGAACATTCAGCGTCATTCCAATTGTTACTACTGTTCCACACAAGGCGGATTATTCACGATATGATCATGCTGAAAATTGACTGCATTGATTCCTGTTTTAGCTCCATACGAGTGCCGCTGTGTTTAAAAACAACTATGGGGTAACCAGATATTGACATTCTTTAATGATGTATTGCTGTTGATCAGCAACTTAGTTAATTGCACTTCAGAGTACGACTGGAATACCGAATATCGAGTTGCTCCTCGGCCATGCACTAGAGATTGTACGAGATGGAGACGATCGGAATAGCACATACAAAAAGCCAGAAGCCTTGTTAAGCATATTTACCACGGAACGAGCCAAACTGACAGACAGTCTATTATGTCTGTTGTCTTGTAGTTATTTGACATGACTGCATCTCACTTTGTGATTGCAGAAAGTGGTATATTACAGCGACACAACACAAGGTATCACGGTTGGTTTACCAAATCTGTGATCCGGATGGGTCAGTGGACTATCTTGCTGTTTTCTGATGTGAATGGCAATTGCGCTTGTCTAGTCACTACAGATCTCTCAAAAGTTCGTCCTCCTGTTGACTGGTTGGACGAGAAGACCTTGTGTGCCTACCGAACGGTCATGTTGTTGACGGTCTGGCATCGTGGCTATTGATCCTTCTTTAGAACATTCCAGATAAGCGGCTTGATCGTCAGTCTCTTAAATGGGACAATAAGCGTCGACGTCCGGTTGAATTCGGCTTTGGCGTCTTCAGCTAATGAAGTCAGTGACGTCCGCCGTCGACACGTCAAACTAACGTTTGATGATCCCTTGAGTTGGCCACGAGTCTTTCACTCGGAAGTAAACCTGCGGTTCGTACTTCGTTGATGGCGTGGCTCCCTAACAATGTTAGGATTTGTTTGTGTCGCGAATGTTTTGCAAAATAAAACCACAAACCTCAGGAACGACAAACCTCGAATACCGTGACAAAGAGGCTTCCTGATAAAATTGTCAGTTCTACTGATCGAAAATTTCATGGTCATAGGCTGCTAGTACAATGCTCCATTACCGAGACATTGTGATTGTCAGTTCGTTGATGAATTTTTCCACGCTGAAAATACGTTGTAGAACCTGATGGCCAATAATGAGTTCAAATCAGGACCTGAGGAAGTCAGTGTACGACCCCCGAACAGTTCATATCACTACCGAGACTGACTTCTGTGTCGGAGATTATTCATCCTCCACCTTCATCATATATTACTGTCAATGATGATGATGATCATACAGGTGGAAAACTGTTTTCCCAGTATAACCTCGTCCTCACTTTTTGAAGCGTCCTCGCTTAACTTTGTTCACTTTGATGACTAGAAAAACTCTGGCATTGGACGATTCATGAGGCATCGGACGACCTCACTAGAACTGTCTTATTCTTTGGAGTTCAAGTCCAGTCGCCCACGGTTCGAGCCGTAAAAAGCGGTCGAGGAACGGGTAGTAGGAAACCGGATCTGAGTAGGGTCATCTGCAAAGTCGATGGTGAGCCTATTCGTAACCGGTATCAATGCTTAGTACACTGGGCTGAGCACTTTTGATAGATGTTCCAACTGGCCAGCCCCGCCACTGACTGTCTTCAGGTTCTGCTTGTGCTGATTGATCTGTTGACGTTTCTCCAGCCACGGAAATAGAAGTTACAGTTGAGATCAAGTTTCTGAAACGCTACAAGGCACCCCACTTGGACAAACTCCCTCCTGCTCTTTTCAGCCCTAATGAGGGAGCTGACGGCTCTTCTGCGGATGCCCTGGATCACTGAAGTTGTTCCAAACGACTGGAGTTTGGCTAACATCATCCCCATTTTCAAAAAGAGTTCATGCACTTCGTGTGCATCGGAGTTGCTCGCAGCCGTTGTACTTCGTTGACTAAGTGAAGGACATCAGAGGAACCTTGGATTCAGTTGACAGAGCTACACTCTTGGACTATCTATTAATGGAGAATGTGCCTGAGAAGTATGTGAACATCCAGAAAGCAATTTACTGTCAGACCTCGGGTATAGTTAGAGCTTGCGGAAACGTATCGTCAACCGTTAGCATCTCCAAGGGGGTGCGACAAGGTTGTCCAGGCTCTCTTTTTCTATTCAACTTCGTGGAAGACGAGACTCTAGTGTGTCCTGAAAAACTGTGAATATGATGGGTGGAACTGCTCCCAAACACATGAATTCTAGAGAGAACACGCAGACGACATCACTCTAATCTGCGAGGGCTCACAGGGACCTCACAACACCTTAGACAGATTAGAGGCTTCATTTCGTCAGTTTGTTATAGCCTTTGCATCTACTAAGTGCAAGGCGCTGTTTCAAGACTTGCAGGGCTCTCGCTGTTGGTGATGAGTAGGTGAGAAGTTCATATACCTTCTGAGCTGTATCAGCGCTGATGAAATGTCAGATGACGTATGCCAACTCACGCCATCTGTGGCCTACGCGTGATCTCACTCTTTTTGTGAACAGCCGTATGGGCAGTCTTATTGTGCGGCTCCGAAACCTGGTCCATTCGAACAGAGGATGTTCACTGAGTGTCCTGTTTCGACCACCAGTGTCTTCGAAGCATTAGCGGTATGTGTGGTAGAAGCACGATGTCGGCATTGAAGAAGTTCGCCGGTCGTGTCTTCGGAGCGAATAAACTCTGTCGACCGTTAGATATACTGATCTAGTTTCATATGCTTCACTGGCTTGATCACACTTTACGAATTCCAACTCACCGCCTGCCAAATCGTGCTTGTTTGTGAAGGGGAGTAGACTGAAGCGGCAGCCAGGTGGTCAGCACATGACTTAGGGTTCGGGTATGGAAGTACTCAGATTGAAGCTCGCTTTAGTAGAGCACTCCCAGCTTCCTGGCTGAGGTCTGAAAAAGTAGAAATCATTTTCGCTCCAGTTACGAATTTCTGTTCGCGGTGGTGTAGTTTTTCTTCCTTCTTCCTTCATATCTTTTCCCCTTTTTACGTAGCATTGCATTGTTTCTTCTTTTGTTATGACAAATCTGCCACTGCATTTGGTTTTTATACGTATAATATAAATATATAATATGTATATGCTATGCTTCCGAAAAGCTCTCTCAGATAACGCCCTCTTTCGATAGAGTCCATCAAACGATACAGATGACTGTGCTTACGCATCTCTTAAATTTGCATTGCTATTAAAAAAAATAAAACGTTTTTATTCACAGATATGTTTCACCATGTTGTTTTCTCATTCCTTTGGTCCACATAGTTTCTGTTAACAGAATCCGTAAGTTTACGAAGTAAAGGAGTGTTAGAAGATTGTCTTTTGTGTTTACTTACGCATCCTTGTGTGTACGTCTTTGTCGTATAAGAATAGTAGTGAAACGTCGTTTTTGTTTTTACAATTTTGCCATATTTCGCGAGTTGATGGTGGCTCATCAATGTAGCGAACATCACTTGCTCTAAGATAAGTATAATGCTCTGGTGTTAAGTAGTGTTGTAGCTTCGATAATTTGAAAGAGACCCAGTTGCGGAAAATCTGGGCCTCGACCGAATTCGAGCCAGCAACAGAGACAGCATGTCCAAGTGTTGTAAGCATTACCAGATGATCGACGAAGTTACAACAGAAGCTCAGAAATCTCACATTTGGACGTGCTGTTTCTGTCGTTGGTTTGGATCCAGCCGAAGATCAATTTTAATAATTGAACTTATCCGTAATACAAATACAATGCTTAACAATGGTATTGGTGGATTCCAGTGTGAACTGTTCGAGAACTTTTGCATGGACCGTCAATCTCCTGGATAGTGTGATGGATTCCATACGACGCAGGGGTCTGGGACGGTGAGCCCAAACGTGAAATCTCCAAACAGCCGCAGTGTTTCCTTAGCCCGTTTGTTGATGCGTTTGCCGCGTTTTAGCAGCCTGTTTCGGTCACCTGTCCGAATCCGACAGGGGCCTAGATTTTTCTCAGTTAGATCTCTTTTGAATTTTACTTACTTAAAAATTTATGCGAATAGAGACTTGGCATGGTAACTGTAGCAGGAACTTTGAAAACCTCGAAGTGGAAGTTTTCTAGAATAGTGCATAATACAACCTGCTAGGAGCTTTCTTACAACGAGTTAATCGATATCGCCAGACGGTAACATATCGTATAACCTTAGAATGGGCATAATATGCGGGTAATAAAGATTGGGCCTGACACCCTAATATCATTTCTGTGGTAAACTGCCTGAATCAACGCATCACATTCGGACGTCGAATAGCGGTTAGCATTGCCTCTGGCTGTAAAATGAAAAAACGCCTGTTTTATCTAAACATCTAATAAATAAAGGCTTTTTACATCCGGATCTATAATTATTTTTAACAAGTTCCTACCAAATTGTTATGGAATGGAGATTTCACAAGCTCTTGCTTACACCGTTTTGGACGAATGTTTTTTTTGTAATTACGATCAGTTTCTAGATTGTGATCAAAACAAGCAGACCACTTTTGTACGTTTTCCGTATTGTGTGCAGATGTCTGGTAATGATTAAAACGTTAGTAATCCTTCCAGAAAAGCATAATACTTGAAATGTTATGGATTTCATACTTAACAGTACGAAAATGCATAAGGGTTCGTTAAAACAATATCAAGAAAACTGAAGCATGGCGCACGACTTTCTTAATTGAATGTCCTTGCTTCTAACCTGATATTCATCGAAACGACTAAAATGAGACCAAAGCTCCTCAACGTCTGCGTTGAAAATCGTATCCGTATCCAGTACGATAACCTGTGAATCACGAGTGGCATTAAATTAGCACGCAATTTGAAAGAATATATCAATTCATTTGGTAATAAAAAGGGGGGTATTGTAGACTCACTGTTTTCCGTACAACATCAAGTAGTACGTACCGTCACACTTGCACATGTTTACGTGAAATGAGCCACAAACTCCTGTCGCTATCTTTGTGGCTGTCTCAAACTATATAAACTTGTTGAGTCGTCTACTGAATATGGCGTGTTGAACAGATCAATGAATGTGTAAGTAATGCAGTTTCGACACGTTGTTTGATTATCACGATATGGTACTGTTTATATTTCAAACTCATCAATGGTTAGGGATGGCAGAATTACAAACCGAAAAAGTGAACATTATGGATAAAACAGTTCAATTTTAGTTTTTGATGCTACTTCTGTTAATGTTACGCTAACTTCCACTAGACGATACACAAGTCATGAAAAAACTTCTTTGCGGTTGTTCACTTCTGGCGTTTATATATATGTGAAGATGCGTACAAGTGCATTTAGAGGTTTGTGCTCAAAAGCAGTGAATGTAACAGAATTAGAATCAATCAACCATTAAACAGTGTTAACATGGCACACAAATTAAACAGTCATGCAAATATTTGTATGACAAGACAGAACAAAAATGGAGTAGATCAAGTGATAACGTGATCAGTACTACACTTTACAGGGTGATTAATAGGGTAAAAACACAGGAAATTGTATTAGCCTAAATTAAGAGGTGAGGACTACATACGGAGCTGATCCATCACCGCAGTCATGACAATGGCAAATCTGGCGTTTTGTTGAGTGTTCCTTGCTTACACGCCTATGATGTGGAAGGGCCGATGCCAATCGCATTTGCCGTAGATATCCATGCCTTTATCTGGCTTCTGTTAAGCAACTACCGTCCTTTACGGACAACTGAGAACGCTCATTTAGAGTCGATCGCTCACGTTAAACTAGGTGCCCCCAAACTGTACTGTTAATAGATGTGTTGGTAACTTTACTGAAGGGTTTTGTGTCACGCTCAATGATGGGCTTGAATCACCTTGTCATTGTGTATCCGATGCGCCTGACACTACAAGTGCAAATGAATTGTTATAGAACGTCAGAAGTGAATCACTGAAAAGACATTTATTTTGTGATTTACGTTTAGTAAAATGTCTTAGCGAGGATATGTTTTAAATTCCAGTTGAGTTAAACAAGTGGATTGGGACGAAAAGTGCTTCGGGCAGTTCATTGTATCATGATGATCCAGTAAAGGTTTTCTAAGTGACAGCAGCTCATACGTAAGTAAAACTGCGTGTGATCGATGCGACGGTACTGTTTTTGACTTTCTGATAGCCTAGATGTATTATTGAAAATAAAAAGTCAGACATCCAGTATGTTACTCATAAATAAAGTATTTGCCTGAAAACCATTCGCACTTCATTGTGGCCTTACTCCAGTTAACTTTGCCACGGCTCACGCGATCAATCCACTTAAATGGGCTAGTTGGCGGATACAACTACTCACGTTGCACAATCTGCGATGCTTAGGTCACGTACCCCGTATGCTAGCTGAGCGTTTACCGTTCCGGGCATTATACACTGAGGCCACCAACAGTTGGGTGAAACCACATGGTGGGCAAGCAACAACCTGGTCACGACGTATGAAAACCCTGACTGCTTCACTGAGTAAAGTGGGTAG
>LOND01005686.1:12189-23049 GCA_014220965.1 Paragonimus kellicotti
GGTGGTTAGTTCCTTCCCCCCGGCGTCTCCTTTTTTTCTTCCTTTTTCCCGTTTAAGATTGTTTTTCCTTCGTGGCTGTGTGGTGGTTATGCGTTAATGTTAACTACAGATGTATTTCGGTCTATGATGATAATGATGGTGTTGATTTCTGGTGGTGTCTCAATTTTCATTAGAACTGTGGATATTCGCAGTATTTATATATTGCCGTACTGCGACGGTCTTCTTGCAGCGTTATGCGGACCCGCTATCTGCTGCATGCGACAGGCTGTATGAACGGAAACATACTACTAGGGAACCCTCACTTTCCAATCTCCTCAGTTTGTCTCTCAGACCCCTTCCAACAACAATTTCTAGTTTTTCCGTTTATCCTATCACATTTGGTTAGTATAATAACACTGTCTCGTTAAGTCCCATGTTGTATGGCATGGCCTCCGGTTTTCATCCGTTGCTTAAACCCAGATGCAAATCAGTAAAGGGGCCTTCAGCTTCCGCACCCTAAAATAGGTAGGTCAACCTACCGCATTCCCACGACGTTTGACTCGTTAAGTTTCGATATCTCCTGTATTTCGGAAATTAGGAATTGTAGTCAGCGTATGGATATGAGAGCGCTTGCACTGGCTACTCGATGCAGACTTTACACTTCAGGTGACTTCACGGCCGCCGCCACCGGACAGTCTTTAGTAGGTATAATCATCAGCGGTAGCGGCAGGCGCGTTGGTAGATGAGATTCTGGTTGGCAGTAAGCTGCGTGCCGTCATCTTGATAGGAACTTTTAAGGCCAACTGTAGGTGTCAATTCTTCGGAAACCTTTTTGTTATTTTTGCTCATGCGTCATGTGATTGCGTTGGCGTCGCAGTCGAGGATGTTTTGCTTACAACTGACACACTACACTCCATGCAGTCATCTTGGCTGGATATGTAGACGCCCAGATGGGCCGCCTTTGTAGTTCCGTTTCGTTTAGATGAAAGGTTCAAGCTGACATCACGTCGCTCGGGTAACGGCTTGCGGATGCTTTAACAATGCGCTGAACACAGTCTATTTTTAGCCATCACTAACTGTAGACATTGTGCTCCAAAAACAGGCTTAGTTTCAGGTAGACCATATAGATTTTAGTTATTGGTGGTATGACTATTCTAAATTGCCGTCCTTATTGGAACACATACTTAGCCGGGAAGCATTAGTTAATACAGTATCGTCGTGTTCTTACTTTTACGGAACAACGATCCCACCGACCGCCACGGCTGACTGTCGGTAAAGCATACTTAACAAACCAGCCCAGAATGCAAGCCTAGCAGTTCTAACTCCGAAGCTTCCAGTCACTGCTGGACCTAAATCTCGCAAGCCATGTATAAGGCATATACTATGGCACGCGACACGGTGGTTTGTGAATTACAAACATTCTATCTCAGAGAAGTCCCTAGACCTGTTAGACGTCAGACGGAACATTCTTCATGTCAGTTCGTTTAACAAATTTAGGAGGGACATCCGTAGGAAGCTGAGGCATCGCGGGATCGCCGTTCGTGAGGTTTGGCTAACTGAGAAAATTAATGATGTGGAAACTGTTACGACCCCCTGATAGAGAAAGACAAGAACAAAACACAAAGACCACGAGCAGTATCTCTATCACGAACGAACGCAACGATATTGCCAAATTGCACGAAAACCAGAGCACAAATATCGGAACCCAACTCTCGCAACTTAGATCCCCCAACAAGTAAGGAAAAAGACGGCCTTCAAACGAGCTTTATTTGCTGCCCAGCCAGAAGGCAAAATACCGATTACTCATCACCGTTTTCGTGTGACGTTTCAATGTATTTGTTTCTCATTGTGGAATTGGACTCAGAATTGGTGTGACGCGCGCTATTGCGTCAGTCTATCACCACTGTCATTGAGCCGCGCTATGACATTGAACTCGCCACACGGTGACTTTTCTTTCGGACGAAGACGACCTGGTTGTGTGTTCAAGTTACTTGCAGTCACAATGATGTTCGAAAGTTTATTCGCTTACTAAATGGAAGAAAATGTCGCAGATAGGATTAATAGCAACCTCTGAACGATTGACTACCAAAGCATATGAAGATAAAACATGCAGAAAAGTTCTCCCTCGTGTATATCAACGCATCCCGACCAAAATGTTAAGTTCACACATAAACAGCCGTTCAATTGTACCCGATTAGGTTTTTTTTGCTCTGCTTTGATATTCGGTGCGATCTTCCCTAGATTTAACTGGATTCAGGCTTTTTGTCACCAGAGACTCGGTGAAGTGTCCACTGATGCACACTATTGCTCACGGTCGGATATAAGTGAATGATAACCCTGGGATCGCAGATGCGCGCTTCGGAAAGACAGGAAACAGTTAGTTCCAGATCGAAAATACTAGCCAAAGCAGCTTGTTGATCTATTTATCGGAACATTCGCATACTAAAGGCGTAAATATTTGGCAGTTGGTTTTGGGACTATGAATTAGAAATGCAATAGAGTTGAAACCGAAAGAATTGTTTGTCCAAACAACGATGACTTTAGATATTCCCGGTGGCCTGTGTCGTTGAGTCAGGTTGGCCTAGGGGACCAAGTCCTATGGTTGAGTGCTGTAATCTACTAGATAACAGAATATGTCTTTGTTTGAGGACCTTGACTTGATCCGGTGATTCTTAGATCTGACTCACTGTGCAGCAAAAAGTTAGTCAGTCCAGTGACTCAGTGAATAAGACGTTGATGTATAATTCAAGTAACCGCTGCGCTCGATAAATACCGTCAGACAACAAGCCTCTGGAAAGTGCAGCAAGTTTTCCGGGTGTATTGCATAATACGCTAGTGGTCACGGTCAATCATAATGCCGTTCGTTTTAGTCTTCTAATCCCTCTATGCCAAAGGCAGCAATGCTGCAACTGTAACAATAGCCCTGTTACTTACGGATTCGGGCCTCATTGCTTAAATACGTTCCAACAATCACAGGTGCGATTCACTACCCCGTAGGAGTAATTTTCGTCTGGATGGCCGTGTTGGGTTGTTTCTGTTTGAAAGGGTAGTCATTGTAGTTTTCCTATTCGTTGGAAGATGCAAGCCCTGACCACTAGGTCAAGGTTGCAGAAGAGATCAAAAAGGGCCCAATACAAGCGGGAGGGGCAAAGTTATTGGTTTACGGTTTACTTGTTAGTCAACATCACTGGCGCTCGTTTGTAGAGAAAATAAGTTGTTCATTAGGGGAAGTGAATAAAATGAAATCACAATTTACGAAGGTTTACTGTTACAAATTCCTTGTTAACAACCCTTACTTCGCAAGCTGCATTTCCAGACCTATTCAATCATCAGTAAAGGAGTCCTTGAAACTAGAATTCCTGCTTGTGTCTATGTTCGGTTTTTCCTTTTGAGCTACAAGCAAAGTTTGCACTTATTCTTGTGGTCCACGCGATACTGGGTTTAGTCTTTTCACTATTGGACCAGAATGGTCTGTACCAGAACGTGTGGTTTTGAATTGACTGGCTGTGCTAAAGTTCCGCGGTTTTTTTTATATAACAACTTTGACCCATTGGGTACAACATGCTGTCAACAGCTAATGGGAGGAAACAAATTATGTGCTCTGGGTAGGCAGTGTCTTCACTCAAAGGCGAGGGGTCTTAATTTCACTACAGCTCGGTTGTTTGTTTGCAAGGTGTAGGCGCCTTGATGTATGTTTGAATATAGACGTAGCTATTTTTAGTAGTTAGGTCCACTTCCCCTCCCTCCTCTTTTTCTTCTTTCTTCCTATATAGGTTTTTTTTTTTTTCGTGGTTGTGTGGCAGTTAAGCATCAGTGTGAACCACTGATGTATTGCTGTCTGTGATGATGATGATGATGATGATGATGATGCAGGCGAGGGGTGTACCTTTTAGTTGTATGCGGCTGTTTTCACGTGAATGTTGACTTATGAGACAAACGTTTGTTTCCTAAACTTACTTGGTTCAGAATATGTTTCCTATCGACGTTATATGTGATTCATGCTGTCACCCAATGCTTTCTACCTAGTACTCTTTTCACGTGACCGTGACAGTAAGCGGAGTATCCACATAGTCCAACAGGCATGAAGGCCTAACGTCTCGAAGCTCATTATGCTACCCCCGTAAAATAGCCGCGCTTCCAACCGGGTCGCGATTAACCATTAACTTTTAAACATCCCGCCGACGCATCCATGGACATCAATACACCGCAAGAGAGTCCAGGAATCGCATTATCGGAAATGGGTGTGAAATTCCCCCTTGTGCTCGCTACGTGAGAGCATGTTTCTGTTGTGGAATGATGTTATCTCCTAATTAAGAATGTGCCTTCGTCTTTTGTTGTTGGACACAAACCATCAGTTTCACCTTACATCTTCAATAGGCAGCCAAGAGCCTGACCAGAATGTACTGTGACTCGAGCCGCCGCTCACCTCAACTGTGACGTGGGATATCCTCGATGAAACCGTCAATTGGAAGGTTGAATATTAATTTTAAAAAAAGACTAAGCAGAAGAACCAGAAATGTTACGAATGCAGGTACGCTGTGGACTGCGGCGCACCGCCATCTCGGATAGCGTTTGTAACCGGCGTTCTGAGTGATCACGAGGATCCAGCCACCCAGGCAACACCTACCCACTTTGCTCAGTGGAGCAGTCTTGGTTCTTCATATTTCGTGACCCCGATGTTACCTCACCACCACGTGGTTTTACCCAACTGTTAGTGGTCTCAGTATATAATGTCCGGTACGGTAAACGATCAGCTGGCATACGGAGTACGTGACCTAACCATCGCAGGCTGTGCAACGTGAGTAGTTGACCAATTGATCGCGCATCCCGAGCGTTCCGAAATACGCGCCGGCGAACGGCCGTGTTACTCACGCGTTTTAATCCATTTAATGTGGGCTAATTGGCGGAGACAACGATGGTCAAATACAGCAAGCCTGTTGATATCTTCCTTGCGAACAGGCCACGTTTCCGAACCATAGAGCAAAACAGAACGCACACAAGCATTATATACTCTTCCTTTCAGCGACAATCGAACGTCTTTTCGACGCCACAGATGACGCAGTTTGGCAAAGGCAACTCGTGTTTTTGCTATCCTCGCTGATATCTCATCAGCAATACTACAAGTATGTGAAACTGTCCACAGTCTCAAGCGGATTACTTGCAATGAAGAAGGTGTGAGTGGAAATGCCCCAGTCTTGAAGCAGCATTTTACACTTTGAACTCCACGTTGACGAACACCACTAGAAGTGATGAACGTCCAGGATAGTTGTCCGTACGCTCTCATCCTGAGTACAGAGTGTGGCATACAGTTATGTCAACAGATGCACGTATTCCTCTGGAACTCTCTTGGGAAGAAGACAGTTCCAGAGAACGCTTACGAGCAACTGAATCGGAAAGCAGTCTTCAGGTCCAGAAAAACCACGACCGTCGGCTGCCTATAAGAGTGCCGATGTTCCAAGATCCGTCGTGGGATGACTATTCTAAATTGCCGTCCTTATTGGAGCACATACTTAGCCGGGAAGCATTAGTTAATACAGTATCGTCGTGTTCTTACTTTCACGGAACAACGATCCCACCGACCGCCACGGCTGACTGTCGGTAAAGCATACTTAACAAACCAGCCCAGAATGCAAGCCTAGCAGTTCTAACTCCGAAGCTTCCAGTCACTGCTGGACCTAAATCTCGCAAGCCATGTATAAGGCATATACTATGGCACGCGACACGGTGGTTTGTGAATTACAAACATTCTATCTCAGAGAAGTCCCTAGACCTGTTAGACGTCAGACGGAACATTCTTCATGTCAGTTCGTTTAACAAATTTAGGAGGGACATCCGTAGGAAGCTGAGGCATCGCGGGATCGCCGTTCGTGAGGTTTGGCTAACTGAGAAAATTAATGATGTGGAAACTGTTACGACCCCCTGATAGAGAAAGACAAGAACAAAACACAAAGACCACGAGCAGTATCTCTATCACGAACGAACGCAACGATATTGCCAAATTGCACGAAAACCAGAGCACAAATATCGGAGCCCAACTCTCGCAACTTAGATCCCCCAACAAGTAAGAAAAAGACGGCCTTCAAACGAGCTTTATTTGCTGCCCAGCCAGAAGGCAAAATACCGATTTACAACGTCTGTATTTATAGGTTTCGGGTGACCTTGCGCCTAGGCCACCCAATGGACCAATCAGAGGTGAGCGTAGCTTCTCGGACGTTCGAGAATTCTGGCGGGCGTTCAAATTCTCCAAAAATGGAAAATCCATTTTTCTCGGCAAATATGGCGAATTTTTGGGAAAAAGTGCCTTTTCCCAACAGAAACCGCTTTCGCTTCATGGAATAATAGCAAACTCTTTAAGCTTGTTGTTGCCACTGGTCCAGAATGTCTGTCTGTCAGTGAAGGTTTCAGCGAGGTAGACGGCATACTCGTTCCTAGTAATTTCGGAAGGTGAGAGCGCTGGGTAGAACACTTTGAAGCTTAATTTAACTGACCTGCTTTAGCTGTGTTACCACCACAAACTTGCAATGTAGCACACTGATCGACAGATTTAAGACCAGCTACCAAAACTGAAGTTCGTCACTGCTTTTAGGCTACTGGCTCAGATGACGTCCTGGCGGTGCTTTTCAAAAAGAATGGGAGAGTATTGGTAGAAGGCTTGACTAGGTTGTTTCAACTTGTGTGAACGACGGAGAACATCCCTCCATACTGGGGCCACTCAGTACCAGTTCCCACCTTCAAGAAAGAAGTTAGCGATGCTTACAAAAATCACAGGGAATTCCCCAGGTGGAACTAGGTTTCTGACATCTGTTGTACTCCGTCGACTCACTGCGGCTCGAGAGGCAGGCATTAGGGGAAGAACAAGCAAAAGTCTGTCGTAGACGGGAAGTATTGATCAACTTGTCATTCTTTTGCCAAATTGTAGAGCAGCGCCATACGTACCACTGACTAACAATTGCCGTTCGAGTCATTCGATCGCTCTACGCTGTTGGATTTGCTTAAACGCAAGGGTGTACCGAGGAAGGTATGTGACCATGCTGCTGGCTCTTCATTGTCATAGTTTCGCTCATGCTTGGATTAACGATGAACTGCCTGACCGTTTCATTACCAACAGCGGTGTTCATCAAGACTGTTTACTCTTCATCATTTTTGTTCGTTTTGTCAAATACGAAATAATAGATAATCCGCGGCACTCACAGTGTGCCCTCGTGGACCTCCAACCTGTTAAGAGACTGGATGACCTTGACCGTACTCGAGGAAAGGCGATGCCATTGAGCAGTTTTCAAACAGTACACACAGTGTTGGACGTCATATCACGCTCTGCCGAATATTTTGGTATACACTTTGCAGCCTCCAGTTACAAGCTACTTCTGCAAAACCGCTGTGGTTATGTAGATTTAATGTGGGACTGTTAAGTTATGGAGGTTGTCGACCGACTTGTACACTTAGGAAGTCGCATCGGCGGTTGTGGGGGTTTAGAAAATGAAGTGGAAGCTCATATTCTAGACTAGGCGATGTTCGCTGATCTGGGATATCTCTGGTGACAAATCTCTGTTTAAGTGAATGGAGTATAGACCTAATTGTATTTAGTGGTTAGGTTCTCTTCTTTCCCTTCCGTTTTCCTCGATCGGAGCTTGTTACTATTTTTGTGATTGCTTGGCGGCTGTGCATCAATGCAAATTTTACCTTTGATGATAATGCTGAATGTTACGATGTCCGTTCATTAAATATTGATCTGATGGGATTCCAAGGCTTTTCGACCCTTGATCACTTGATCTGGCTTACCAGCACTATTGAGATTCCCGTTCAGCTTGACCAATAGTATATTATAAAGGAACAGCTGTTCACGTACGTGCGCTTTTTTTTATGAACTCAGCCGGTTGAAGATATACTGAACCACTTGTTATCTCGGGTTAATGTTGTCGGCGTCCTAACCCCTACACACATATTAGCACCCGTTTTGTGATGGAACGTTTGCAGTTTGTGTTTAAAGTTGCATGAACAAACGCTCTATTGATTTATTGGTTGTAAAGGGCCAACTGAACATTATGCAATCCACATGTTATCTAGCATATCCCAGGACAAAAATGTATACACACTATTATTTGAGCTAATAATGTGATATATGATGTATAATTTGTTTACATGTATAAAATATGATCCATATAATATAATGTCTACTGTGCGGTGCAGAACGCTAGCATTTCGCGCGCTACTGTCCGAAATTGTCTTTAACCGAAATATCTGGGGCTCCTTATCATAGTTTTATTAAAAAGTGTTTTGGCCTCAGTCTTGCCAAGTGACTGCGGCAACACTGTACACATCAAATATATTGAGTTTGTACAGCGCTTGTAAATGGTGAATCTTCAGCAATGACATTGAAACCGGGCTTGTCAGATTGGTTATTTTGCTAGCCAAGTTTGGGTTTTAATTGAGGATATCGGTAAATAACGAACATTCACGTACCCCTTGATGTTTTGGGATATAGGCGGATGCTTTATCATAGTTGATGGAAAGAAAGTTTCCTTCATTTAAACAAATAAGTTTGAGTGTGCTTCTATAGAGGTCAAACACCACGGTTCATCTTTCACTGAACACCGCCTCATCGGTCACGAAACATTTCAGCAACCGGTCGTCTAGTTGATTATGTCAAATCATTCAAGATACTGTTACGTGAATCGTAACCCGAAACTGTGGCGATTAGTGAAGCAATGCTAATCAGACAACATCGGTCGGTTTTGTGTGCACAGAAGGTGCTAAGGCAGTTCACTTTCTTAACATAGAAATGATTGCGCCATTAGCGTACAGAAGATCAAACTATGTTGTTGCTTCGTTAAATTGGTGTTATGTGCTGTTTGTATAGCGCCTGCCTGTTCTACCTTATTGATTGATGAGAGTACATATAGGTGTTAAAATCCCGCCACGTCTATTATTTGTCTTAACTACATGGATGAAGGGAACTCGGCGTTTCAAATTTTTTAAGCCGAAACGATAGCCATGTGCGTAAAGGTACGTTTGTTGTCACCTGCTAATGTGGTTGTTGAGTTTGATGGTTTCTGAATAACAACAAAACGTCAGAATCCAATTTGAATGATAGCACTCTTAGGTGACCGCAGTTACCAATGTCCGCCCGATTACAGGTCTTCACTAGTGTGCGGTTTATTGCAGTACATCGTCGTTTAGCAGACAAGAAGACTAAAGAACAATATAGGACAGTTTTGTTTTTCTTCATGGGGCAGGATATGTTACATGCTGTTGCAGTTACATGACTGTCAAATGACTGATTGTTCCGACCAATCAGGCTAGGGTTGCATGTAGCTATGTAAACATAAACATGCTGAGTAAATAAAAAGGAATAATGTAACCGGTATTTGGTTGGTCATTGCCAACTTGTGGCAACAGAGTGAACTATCGCTGAGTCGGAAAACGTCAGTACGAGCGAATGAATCCGGCCGTCAATGTTAATTCTACTAATATGAGTCGGTCATCTTCAAGGGGACTCAACCACTCCTTATAGTAAGTGTACACCTAATCTCTCTCCGTCGACAAACGCTGCATTAGTGTGTATTCTGAAGATAAGGTCTCCTTGCAGTTTTGTCACGGAATGTATATCATATGAAAACCATCACCTGTGGGTCTAGAAGCTTAACAAGACGAGGTTGGACTTGTAAGATGACGCTTCGAGAGTCCGGTTGCGAGTATGGTGCTTTGTCTGCCTGACAGGTCCGAACAGTGGACGAAGCTGATCAGTGTAGAATGTGGACTTGTTAATTAGCGTCAAAAACGATTATAGAGCTACTTTCCGCAGGTGCTTTCAGGACACTATGCCCTCCAGGCTGACAATGTTTATCCGTTTACGTAATCATTGGCAAGATTTGGAATTTTTACTCTAAAAGTTTTATATTTAGTTCTGTCAATTTCCGCTATTCGCATAAAATGCTATTCCTGATTTCCAGTCGAAATCGGCTTACGCCGTACATTGTTTTATCTTTTATCTTTGTCACCTCTATGCTGTTTGGTTTAAGAATTTCTTATATTTATGTTTTAACCTACCCCTTTTGTATACCTACATACTACTAGGCTTACGGCGAAAATGATCATCTGTTGTGTAATGGTGATGCGTGTTCATGACCTCACTCTGAAAAACTTCCAGTTACTCGGAGTTTTTGACTTAAGTATATGATTCATAAGACAATGAGGTCGTAAATCTTTGCTGGGAACCGCAATAGGCCTGTGCCCGAGCATGTCGTTGATAGCTATTTCAACTCATTTGTATCAGGAGTAAAGTACCTCCATCATGGCCTCGTCAGAGAGTTTTCACAAGCAGTAAATTTGATCGTCAGCCACTGCTGCATTACGCTGTGGTCCAGTACTTTGTATTGCCATTCGATTATCACCCCTTTTATTTCGCAGCTAACGTTCATATGAGGTCTATACCCTGATCTAAAGCTTTTTGACACGCTTGATAACATTCGGTTTGGATAACTTGACAGTTACTTGACGCTCTTTTGTTTGCTTAGCGACAGCTCCGCTGTTTATGTACTGCTACTGTGGTTCCCGTTTCTCTCTCTTTTTCACGGCTTTTGTTACTTTTAAGAACCATCGCGTTACACTTGTTTGTGGTGCATAAACGTCTTGGCTGTATAACTAGATTCCTCTGTTTTCTGTTACTTATTGAGAGTTCAGTTTTTTGGTCGGGAAGTCTACCGGGACACATCAAATAGGCATCCAACTAGTTGTCTGTGTTAGTGTGTGATTGGTTCTGCGCATGCTTGGTTTTTCATCCTGTCAACTGATAGTCACTCCAGTAAATCACTGCATATACCCCCACTATCTTGACAGATTTTACAAGATCCAGAATTTCGGACTGTTCATCCTCATAAAGGT
>LOND01005686.1:27510-37586 GCA_014220965.1 Paragonimus kellicotti
AGTTCTGTCAATTTCCGCTATTCGCATAAAATGCTATTCCTGATTTCCAGTCGAAATCGGCTTACGCCGTACATTGTTTTATCTTTTATCTTTGTCACCTCTATGCTGTTTGGTTTAAGAATTTCTTATATTTATGTTTTAACCTACCCCTTTTGTATACCTACATACTACTAGGCTTACGGCGAAAATGATCATCTGTTGTGTAATGGTGATGCGTGTTCATGACCTCACTCTGAAAAACTTCCAGTTACTCGGAGTTTTTGACTTAAGTATATGATTCATAAGACAATGAGGTCGTAAATCTTTGCTGGGAACCGCAATAGGCCTGTGCCCGAGCATGTCGTTGATAGCTATTTCAACTCATTTGTATCAGGAGTAAAGTACCTCCATCATGGCCTCGTCAGAGAGTTTTCACAAGCAGTAAATTTGATCGTCAGCCACTGCTGCATTACGCTGTGGTCCAGTACTTTGTATTGCCATTCGATTATCACCCCTTTTATTTCGCAGCTAACCTTCATATGAGGTCTATACCCTGATCTAAAGCTTTTTGACACGCTTGATAACATTCGGTTTGGATAACTTGACAGTTACTTGACGCTCTTTTGTTTGCTTAGCGACAGCTCCGCTGTTTATGTACTGCTACTGTGGTTCCCGTTTCTCTCTCTCTTTTTCACGGCTTGGCTTTAGATGTTACATTTTTGTGGTGATAAAGTTTGGCGCTGTTTGATTCTTCTGTTCTTCTGGTTGCGCGTTCGGTTGTGTTTGTGTCGCACTCGGCGTTCTTTTTCACGGCTTTTGTTACTTTTAAGAAACCATCGCGTTACACTTGTTTGTGGTGCATAAACGTCTTGGCTGTATAACTAGATTCCTCTGTTTTCTGTTACTTATTGAGAGTTCAGTTTTTTGGTCGGGAAGTCTACCGGGACACATCAAATAGGCATCCAACTAGTTGTCTGTGTTAGTGTGTGATTGGTTCTGCGCATGCTTGGTTTTTCATCCTGTCAACTGATAGTCACTCCAGTAAATCACTGCATATACCCCCACTATCTTGACAGATTTTACAAGATCCAGAATTTCGGACTGTTCATCCTCATAAAGGTCTGACTTTGGAAAGCTCGCAACCAGATCAGAGACAAGACACTTCATGTGCTTGCTGATGGTTGAACACCGCAATCACCGTCCGCCTCGTCCCGCTCCTCTCCCAGAATCACTCGCTTGTTTTTCCTGTATGAACGAGAGTGGTGCCGGTTTCAAAGTCGCGCACGTTGCCGCATTATCCTTCACTGTACATTGTGACTTACTGACTTAATTTACGTGTATTTTGTGGGTTAACGTTATTCTGTTCACTGTTTGAAGCTGATCTTCGTTTGTCGTATTACTGCCTTTATCATCACAATTTGATTTACAACGACCCGTTTTTCTTATAACCAATTCGCATCCTCATTAGCACATGGTGCTTTGAAGCACTCAGGAAAGAGTCGGGATCGGTTAACTTCCGGATGTCTTCTGGTTATTTTGCAGATTTCTAATAATTGTTTTCCGGTCAATTTGAAACAAAGGCCTCCGAATATACTGCCGAAAATTGTCTTAAAATACTATCCTAATGTTGTCAGTGCGGAATCCTAAAGTAACCGAAATGCGGCTGATTCAAAACCACAATCTTACTGCTCTTTTGTTTCTACCAGCGAAACATTTGTGTCGCTGATTTACTTTTGGCAAGCGTGTGTTTACTTTCTAAATAGATTATCATGCGTCCAATACTTTGTTCCAAAGTTTACAGTTGTTTTTGTCCTTCCACTGAGATGATTCATGCGTGAAGTGAACGTTTACTCCCACATGACACACGTTGACAATGTTGTCCAGTTGCTCAATTTTGGACAAGAGCGCTCAAGAAAACTGAGGCCGGAACTCGCATTGTTGCATCTGATGGGCGGAACTCATTATCATCGAGGATGGGATCACCAGTTAAAATAAGGTCGTGTTCGTCTTTTATCTGACGGATTGGGAAGTGGTCAGGAACTTGTGTTTTGAATATTATTGATTCGCATTTGAACTCAGTGGGAGTTAGCTAAGTACAACCAAATGGCCTGCCTTCAATAATCCAAAGATTCACTGGCTCCAAACCGTATGTGTTTAAGCCACTTCATTGATCGAGGCCTACGTCGGTCACTTTTAAGAATACAGATACTGATTATTGAGCGATGGTTTAGCGGCCTGTAACACAAAGGGTCCCGGTTCGAGTCTTGTTCAGACAACCACTTCTTCCTGATTACTCCGACCAACGAAGAGGTAACCTGTTGCAATGCAGTCTCGGTTCGAGGATGTGCACCGTGAATTATTCCAATTTATTTCATGTCGTGAGGTACTTGACTAGAGCAACAGTCTACTCAATTTGATCTACCACTTGAGGGCTCCCTAAGAATTGAGTCGGCCGATTGATTTAAAGGTTTCAACAATATCGTGGTTAATGAGAAACTGAAAGGGACTAACGTTTGTATCTGGTCGATAAGTATTGCCAACTTAAGGTACTGTTTATGTAATAACGAAGGCTAATTTGGTCAAGCCAGTCAAATAATAAAATCTGAAATCGGTTGGTGTACGTGAAGCACATTAAGAGAAAGTACCTAATGAAGATGAGAAACTGATGCTCAACTGGCACAAATCAAAAGGAGATTGCAATTTAATACTATTCATCAAGATTTTTGATGTGATCCACAGCTACGAAATTGAGTTGAATGGTGTCCACTAAATACTACTGACCAGAGCAACGACACAGAATGGATAAAGACCATGTTCATTGAACCTTGAGAACATTAAGGTGCATCTGCAAAGTCAGGCGGGTTTGCTAAATGATTGGGACATTAGGCGAATGTTTTATTTCTCATTAGATTCAGTTACTTATGCTTGGTTAGCAAACGTGATCTGCACGATTTGAATGAAATGTAGTTGCGCAAGACAAACGTTGCTGTTGATCTTTTAAAACCTGTCGGTGGAACCCGCTGTTTTTAAATGACCCTTATGGTTCATTCTTTTGTAGAGTTAATTGACAAATTATCGAGCCGATGTTGGTGCATCCAGTTTGATCCAAAGTAACGGTTTTGACGCGGACCGTGTTTGCTTGTTAATAAACGCAAGGAGATGTTTGTGCTCGGGAATTTTCTACCATCTTCAATTGCATTCTGTCTCCTACCGATTTCGCTCCTTTTTGTCGGGTTGATTGAAATCGATTGTTCGTTCATAGAACTTTTTATCGGTAAAATAATAACCAGAATTATATGTCTTAGTCGGTGTTTGTGAGAAGCCATTTATTAATTACAGCCACATTGTCGCTGAATGATTTTGACCGTTATTGATCGTAATCATGCTTTGATGTTCACATACCTTGCAGCTGAACTACAGACAATGCGATGTGATGAAACTGATGGTATACTTATCGGCACCGTCTCACAAGCTTTCTGTCACATGATTTTATTGATTACAGCCGTCGATCACATGATTCTCCATCGTTTTTTGGTAGTCTTGGCGTCATGACTGGTTTTTTATCAGTGTGATCACTTTCTCAAGCCAAACGGTAGGTTTTGTCAGCGATCGGTTATTGCAAGCAACTACTGCGTTACGCGACATCCAGTCCGTCTTAGTTGTGAAAGAACTGCCTAAACGGTACACTTCATAATAGATCGATTTTTACTGGTGATAATTTTAGTTGTGGCAGGAGAACGGGGTTGCGTTGCAAACACTGCCGCAATTGACTCATTGGGCCACGTTCTCATTAACTACACTTAACCGTTGTCACTAGGTCTGTAAATCCACATCGTGGAGTGTTTTGAAGCTAGTCCCCGACTAAATAGGACCGCATGCGTAGCTTGTTGCTGCGGCTGCCTGAAAAGATCGCTCCTGAGGATTCTACCCCTTTCACAGACAGCATTACCAAAAATCCTCATTATAATGCGTTTGGATGTTCCCCGCTCGCGTGAACCCGATAAGGTGTCTTTTATATGGAATGACTTGATCATGTCTACCTTTGTTTTGTACGTAAGGAGAGCCAGCTGTGCAAACGATACTGCATTCAACCAACTTCGTCTACTCCAGACCGAAGTCCCAACTCCTTACGCCATCCCGACCGCTATTTACAAAGTTGGGGAGCACTTAGTTATTTGGAAGGCATCTGAATTGACATACTTCCTTTGGCAACAGATTTTTTTGGAACTTGACTATGGCCCTTCCGTGGGATTTTTAACGACCTTTCTTTTCCGAATGATAACAATTCGAGTTTTTCGTCCGAACGATAAAGCGGAAGTATTCAGCCGTCCATTTGACTCCAACTCCGCCATCATACTTGCTCCCATTCTTACCTACTCCAGGTCCGCTATATCGTTTCTAGTTCGTATTGTTCATTAAATCGTACACAGAAAGCCCCCAGATTCGGACATTGTCCTAATTTTGTTCCCTAAAAGCATGATGCTGAATCAGCGCCTATGGTAACGCGCATATCGTTTGTTTCAGTAATATTCCCGTCCTCTTAGGTTGTATCTCATGTTCTTTGTATTTCCAAACACAACCTCACAGATAAGACTAACTGTTATCTCATGTCCAATCAAGTTTATCCAGATTCACGGAGTTCTTTGCAGCCGAAGGATATAAGACATCACCTGGAAAGTAAATGACGACCTGGGGACTTTCAGTAAGGTTGTCGGTGTCAACGCTGTGCAGCTGATCTCCCACTTACGTTTCTCAGTTTCGACTATCTGCCATAAATCCTTTGATGGGAACTGAGTTTTTTTTCCTTCCACTCATCCGAGGCCTTCGGCCGGGTTTGGCATGATGCTTCCCTAGTGAAATTGATTGCTTGGAGCAGTATTTTCTAAATGGATGTTCTATGGCCCAGCTGGCGTCACGTCATTTCAGCAATAAGTAACTGTTGACGCCCTTCGGGGTTGGATTCTCTCTCCTGCTGAGGTCCCATTGTCTACCAAAGACATTTTTATTCTCCGCGTTCCCTGCACCCTTTCGTAGATGACACTGTATTACTCCAGTACCTATCCAAGCCAGCGTTTCGCATCTCAACGACGATTGTTGACTCGTACGCCGGTCAACATTGCTGTAAATACCAACATGGGACACATTTTAAAATGGAGTTTTTTGAACAGTTATTTTCAACTCTTCCAAATCTGTTCACTTCCACACCCCTCGTTCCGATTGATTTGGGTCCCGATTTTGTTCTATATTCCACAGAAGAAAGTCCGCACAGCCTACCTTGTTCTCCCCACGCTGAAGGGTTGGTTACTCACGTGACGCAAAAAAGTTAATTTTCTTTCCAGAATTACGTCAGTTATTTATCTCATCAACTTATTGAGCAACCCTCAGGGAAGATCTTTCAGCCGTGTTTAATGGCCATTTGAACAGAGGGTGGTTTTACTCCCATAGTTAATGGACTGAAAAGGCATACTGTCTAAATTGGTGATTATGTAATAGAATGGCTTTTCATCATTTCTCCCGACGCATGTGACACCATACTGAAAGCAAATTTTAATAACTATGCCGAAGCTGTGATTGATTTGAAGTGAACTAAGATCATAATAAGAAAGCGCAAACCGCAGTTAGGGCAAGTCGAGGCGAAATCGCCAAAGTCGATTGCAGTCTGTGATAACAACATTTAATCTTATTTTCATTACATAGAATCGTTAAGTTTACATTGTGAGATATCGAAAGATGAAGTGGCAGAAGCCATAATTCTGAGACTCTACTACCGCACTATTTCCCCACTATACGTTTCCTAAATAAACGCTCCAACAACCACGCCCAGCAGGATCTTTCATGGAGAGATCGGGTTTTCTGAATGTGATATTCAGACTTCTTCCCACCTTCCAGTCATACTGATCGTTACAGATGGATGAATTTGGAGTGGTTTTTCCACAACTCAGTGCTGTTTCAACGCTCAGAATTGCTCTATGGTTCGAAAAAAGATTTGTGTACAGTATTGTCCCAAACGCCCTTCCATATCAAATACTGTATCTCCTTTCGACAACATGTAACCATAGCATCGTTGACCAACTGCACTATAACCATGAAGCTGTTCGGAAGTCCATTTTTTCTGCCAGAAACCGCCTCCTTCCCGGAGAAAACGATTTTGCCAAATCAGAATGAGCGGTTGAGATGTAAATTTCGCTATTCTTTTTTTACCTGGTCGACCTTCATTCCACGATGCTATTTTTTGGTAACTGTCCTTCGATCTCCTAATTCGAGGATGTTTGCACGGTCGTTATGCACCATATAAATACCCTGTAATTTTCTCCTTGGCGCCCACGCTTTTCGACAGGTAAAACTGCTTTTTATACCCGTCTTTTAGTTTCTTGGAGAAAATTGGCGGGAAGACAGTCGCGTTATTCCGGACCAAAGATTTTCTGTTTTTGTTTATTACAAGAAGAGGAATACGATTTCTATCAAGCGCCATACTATACCGTGGACGAACCAGAGTATTTTCTCGAGCGCTAACAACATAAGTGCATCCAGCTGTCTCTTATTTGGTTCATAACTGAGTTTCCTCTAACAACTGAAATGTTACGTAGTTTACTGTTCAGTGGCGACCATCCAACAGTGGCCAGTAGTCAATATTCCGACAGGTCATTCCGAGTAGGCCGTGTTCGTGTAGGCCTTCATTAGACGTGGTAAATATTGTGGTTTTTCGACAAACTTTGAGCCGTTTAATGCTGAATCCACCCACCGTCTCTTCAATGCCATTGGTTCTACTGGATACCGAAACCAAATTTCTGATACTGAGTCCAAGATTATGAAATCTTTTCACCTTCGTGCGACTTGCGTGGTCCTCACTTCGATCTAATGACCAGTGGCTTTATGCCATTGTTTTATTTGGTCCACATAATATCAAACAAGCATGCCGCCTCTCCAGCCCCAGTTTCCGATTGTTCAAAACACAACCAGCGGTTACATAATGGAGAGAAAAGTACACATTTCAACTGTGGTTGAAAGAAAAATACAAATATATTCGATCAGTTCACAACTCTACGAGACTAGCACCGAACAAACGATAAACTCAAGGCACGATGCATTAATTCCCGTAATAGCTATCTACATCGATAAAAAGTTGTATAGGAAAAAGCAACTGGAATACCTGTGCAGTTAGTTGTGTGTGCAGAACATATTAACATGAAATATAACGAAACGTATTGAAACAAATCTACAAAAATGAAACATATATATGCCGCTTAAATTTTGCAACACATAACTACGACACGATCAGCTAACCAACTCATTCATGCAGCAACTCATTATAGCAGCCGAGAATCTGACCAGAAGGTAATGTGACTCCGGCCGCCGCTCACATCTATATTGACATAGAATATTTTAGAAGCGAACATTACTAAGAAGATTGAAAATTAATGAAAGAAGACTAAGCGGAAAAAAACTAGAAATGGTATGGATAGCAGGTACGCCATTGACTACGACACATTGCCATCTCGGATAGCCTCTCTAATCAGCGATTCGAGTGACCACAAGGATCCCAACCAGGCAGACGACACCAACTCACTTTGCTCAACGGAACAATTAGGGTTTTCATATTTTGTGACCACATTGTCACTTGACCATCATGTGGTTTTACCCAACTATTGATGGTCTCAGTATATGATGTCTGGCAGAGTAAACGCATATGGACGATGCGGAAGATGATCTAGCTCATATTTAAAGAAGGATCATTTTTCGTATGAACATGACCCTGTTACGTGCGTTCGCTGTTTTGGTGGACAATATGTATGCATCTTATAGTGTATAGGGAAGCTTAATAATATCCGTCCTGACCTATCTGTACACCCTGAGAGTGAGGCGTTTGACTAGTTGACTCTGTCGATCTTGAGGATCCAAAATTGGTGTACTAAAAAATAGCGCAAACAAACAAGTGAGACTGTTATCCTGGTACGGTCGTACCAGAAATTCTAGTGGATGGCTGGCAATCAAATGTACAATATTCAACCGCTAACATCGATTGGTTACCTTATGGGTTATTACATACTATCTGTTTTCTTGAGTTCGGGAGTTATTGCTGCCCTCTCAAGATGTCAGTTCACTACGATAACTTTCACAGAATGAGGGAGCGGTTTAACCCGTTCAAATGTCATTTGGTGCGCTGCCATACGATGCGTTTGTGTCCGCTCCGTGGTGTGGGGCTGAGACAAAATTTCCATGGGTAAAACCCGTTCTTAGCCAGCAAGGAGGCAGATACTGAGCTTACAGTACATTGACTTTGTCTAGACTTACTAACTCTGTTTAAGCGTGTGTGCTGACAAACCTGATCCACTTCCTCGGGGTGAAATAAATTTTTGTAATGTCGCTAATGCATCCTGGTACTCATTAAACGTGTCTAATGATGATTACTAGTTACTCGCGCAGTAAATATGTTACACTCAACAACGTATACGCCCCTCATCCTCACAACCGACTCATCACAATTCCATCGGGTTCTGAATGCTGATCGGTGAATGTTAACAGGTTAGCAACGGATATTGAGAAGCCAGCGCACCCAAATAAAAGTCCAGTCCGAGAGCTAAACTGTTTCCATCTCTGATCAGCGTTGTCTGAGAATTGCTACCAGTCCACGTCTAGTGACTGTACATAATTTGGTATAACTGGTCTGTTGGCTTATTGGCTTTTGTTTAATATATCATAGAGATCAACGTAAATAGTAAAGGAGATCACCGGCTACGTGCAGAGGGAAACTTACACACCAGCGGTTTACGGATAAGGTAAGAATGCGTTTCTTACGCTGATAGTGCTTACACAGATTTGGTGACAGGAGAGCTAATTTCTCTTTAGTTGCACACAATCACTATCCCCTACTTTTAATCAGCAATTTGTTACGCACCGAATGTATTG
This sequence comes from Paragonimus kellicotti, assembly GCA_014220965.1. Lineage (NCBI taxonomy): Eukaryota > Metazoa > Platyhelminthes > Trematoda > Plagiorchiida > Troglotrematidae > Paragonimus > Paragonimus kellicotti. Next base: position 36,397 of record LOND01005686.1, read on the forward strand.
TGTTCAGTTTATTAGCAATTTCAGAGTCAGCTGTCTCCTGTTCATCAGTTGTTTGGATTTTGACAAAAGCTTCACTGGTTTTTCTGATAGGTGAGACTGGCGATTCCTGTTCAATATTTAGTATAAGGGGATCGCGAAGTCACTGAAGCTTCTACTGAAGTGGCTGTAGAAACTAATACGATCTGAATAACTTCAGTCGTCATAACTTTCTCGGACAATGGTTGGATCTCGTGCTGACCGACCTTCGCGATCAAGTGATACTACTGTTTATTTTACCAGTTATGTCTGTGGACTATAGATTCGTGACCCGGCTTGTTCAAACTTCTATGATATAGCTGGAACATGCATTGCCATTGTGAACATACCGCCAATGGCGCTGTAGATGACTATCTCAATCTACGCGGACCAACCCCCCAAATATCGAATATTCCGTTATAAACCTAAAATGGACCGGCCCGAACATAAAAGAGCAGTTGCAGTACAACATGTAAATATCCTGGCTCACTGAACATTTCTGAAGCCACTGGGACGGCCACGAACATATTGATTTCCACCCTGTTAAACCGTTTGAAGTCGGCACAAAATCAGAAGTTTCCATTAAACTTCTTCACCAGCAAGACGGGTGACGCAAATGGGCTATCCGACTACTGGGGTTTTATTCATAACCACTGAACATCATCCACAGTTGATCGTAGCTGTCGCATTCCCATAGACTTTCCAATCGGCCCCTTTCGAAAAGCAGAAGCACTAGAGTTTCGCTCTCATTAGGGCTCGTCAGTAGTGCATATCCTTGCCACGGCCGGGACTAGAACTCCGGCCACGCTTTCATGAGGCAACCGTGTTGACCACTGCGCCATTCACCTCACACTGGGCACGACCGAATTATCATACATGAATGCCCAACCACTTTCGCTTGTGAGTAATGATCAGGTTGCCTGATCGCCTCCAGAGGAGACAGTAACTGCCCTGTTAACTCCAATCGACTATTCTTTCTTTCTGCAGGTTCCTTGTTTGTCGTTCGGCCTCTTATTGTAGGTGTACTAGAATTCTTGAGAACGAGTATTAGAAATCGTCTTGACTCAATGGAGTTCATGTTTAATCGAGTTACAATATCCGTACACGTCTTGTTCCTCAGTGAACAATCCTCGAAACCTGCATAGTACTCTCATTCAGTATCCCGATGTCACAGC
>LOND01005688.1:0-31047 GCA_014220965.1 Paragonimus kellicotti
AATGAGATTTGTTTCTGTGTGAATAAAACTGCGTTGAAAGTGTACATTATATGGGAACTTTGATTGGGAATATATCATAATTACGTACGATGAGACTGACTGGTTTCGGTTTGTATTCTTGAGCATATTGATTGTAATAGTGAGAACCATGATATGCGTAACTGAGTAGGGTAGTGTGGTTGGGAAACTGTAGCGTTTCAAAAATGTTCCAATAGAATGACAAGTTGCTCACATATGAACGGTATTTCCATGTATGGTATTTAGTCTGTGTAATGTGACGGAGAAATTCTGGAGGAGTTCTGTTGCCCAACTCTACTCCTGTCAGAAGTTTTTTTCAGGTTATGCTCATCGGTTGCAGCAGTTCGTCCAATGATCGATGCCTTTAAATTATCATACGAGCTAACGCTAGGTCGAGTGTAGATGAGGTCGGCGACTTCAGTAGCGACCTGCTCTGGGAGGTTGGCAACTATGAAATTATACATGGACTTTTGCGAGCGTATCCGTCTAGAGTCAAAGATGGCTTCGACTTGAGCAAACCAAAGCCTAGGATCACGACTACCGAACTCGGGAAGTTTAACATAAACTGCATTTTCCAAGGCATTAGGATCTGGTTAGAACCTGTCATGTTAAGGGAGAACAAAATCATTCACAAAGAAAAGGAATCGATCAAATGACGGAGGATAAATATCTTTTCGGGGAGTGTGCAGGAAATAAAAAACTTCAGGCGAACGATGAAAAAGAAGTCAACAAGGGTTCACCACTTATATAGTGGAACCAAGAAATGAATCGACAATGTTACAAAACAATCTACAGTAACTGTTTACGATAAATTCCACCACACTAAGTCCGCTGTATGTTGGAAGAACGTTCCTCTTGAATAACAGAAATTTCAGCGAATTCAGTTCCTCCAGCGTACTAAAATGGACTGTTGCCACAGTTAACTCCCGGTAACAACGACCACGTGCAAGCAGAAGCCAAGGCGCGCGAGGACAAAGTGTGTATTGATTCAAACAATAGACAAGTAGTTTATATGTACAATGAACGTAACAGGTATGAAGAATAGTGTGTAACAAGAGAGCAAATAGGTAACGCTCTACAGGATGTATCTCCAGTGAACGCCTTGCTTCTTCCTTGTCATAGTTAGATGACTAGTTGATACGAACGTGGCGTAGCTTGGCGCTGCTTGCGAACTGTGTGTTATCTGTCAAACCTCTGGAGCAAACACTGGTATCTTACTAAATCATCCTGCTATCACTGACTGGATGACCGTGAAAAGTCTGCCGCAACATGACGCCACATCTTCGCTTGCTCTCGCCTCGGATTTGCAGAGAGCGATTGGTCAACTGCGCAACGGAAGGCTGCGGGCGAAGATGGACTGCCAGGTGAGATCCTGAAGAATGGTGGACCGGCGCTGGAACGTGCATTGCTCCATCTGGGAGCACGAAGTGATGCCGCAAGAATTTAAGGATGCCTTGATCGTACCCTTGTTCAAAGGTAAGGGTAGCAAGCAATGCCCTGACAGCTATCGGGGCATAAGTCTGCTGAGCTGCGCAGGCAAGGTGCTTGCCAGAATTCTCCTGAACCGGCTGAATACGGAAGTCTTGGAGACCAATGTTCCTGAGGAGCAATGCGGATTCCGGGCGAGTCGGAGTACGATCGACCTGGTGTTCGCTGCTCGATGCTTCAGGAAAGAAAGCCCATCCCTGTATGCCCCCTTCGTAAACTTCACCAAGGCTTTTGATTCCGTGAACCGCAAGACGTTGTGGACGGTGTTTGGTAAACTTGGATGTTCAATTTAGTTCGTCAATTTGATTCGAATGTTGCATGTGGGTATGAGGGCGAAGGTACAGTCGTGTGGATCGACTTGTGATGATTTTGACATTGTCACTGGCGTGAAGCAGGGTTGTGTGCTAGCCCCAGCTCTATTTAGTTTATATTTGACTGCCATGATAACAGTTGCTTTTCAGGACTCTGGGGAGGATGGCGTTGAGGTAGTGTACCGGACGGATGGGCGCTTGCTGAATATCCGACGTTTCGGGTGCCCCGACTCCGGTTACATACCTCAACGATGCGCATGCTTTTGCTCGCAGATGACAGCGCGCTGCTCGCACAGAGTGAAGGTGAACTACAGCGACTGGCCAGGGTTTTCGTAACCGCAGCATCCAAGTTTGGATTGGATACCAACACAGATATGACATTTTATTTCTTCCAGCCTTCTCCGGGCGAAGGTGATGTCTGTATACCTTCGCGTTAACGGAGCCGTTGTCAGTAGCTACGCGAATTTTTGCTACTTAAGTAGCACCTTGTCCACCGATCTGTCCGTGGACCGCGAGTTGAGAGCTCGTGTGGCAAAGGCTAGTGCTGCGTTCGGACGGTTTGAAAGAACGTGTTTTGGAGAGAATCGACAGCCTAAGGACGCATTTGGGGGTATTCGGGTGGTCCGTCATGGTTCGAAAACACTGAGTACTGGCGAGCGAAGCGTGACGTGAACGGGGATGGAAGCATGTTGACGTCTACAAGTCAAGCTGTCGTGTGGTGGGTCGACGTCCGGTCAGATGTGCGAGGGTGATAGTATTCCGAAGCAGCTTACGTGCATAGACAACTGAGATCAGTTAAGCGAAATCCCGGTGGTCGAAGGCGGAGATACCAGGATGCTGTGCAGGTGTGTCTTTCGCGTCGTAACATCAGTTGTAGAATGTTGGGGAAGATTTAGTGTTTAACCGGAACAAGTCTGGAAGAATACATATTGGATGGGCGCCTCTGCGATGTCGAGCGGCGGTTATTACGCGGTTCCGAGAAGTGTAAAGCGCGCGGTACGCAAAGGAACCATCGGTGCCATAGGTCGTGGTGACATGACTATATGGCGTTGCGATGTGTGCGGCCGTGAATGCGCTGGCCGCCTCGGGATTAGTAGGTCACCAGCGTACTTCATCAGGTGCACGTCGACGAAGAAGGACGACGAGCACGTTAGGTTCAGGTAGATCATACCAGTGTATTCATTCTATTTTTGTTGATGATTTCATCGACCAGGGCTATGGTCGTTTAACAACTAATCCGCTCTCTTTTCAGAAACTTGGGTGTCTGCGGTCTTCTACCCATTCTTATCTTCAGCTTTGTTGGTGTATTGTATGATGAATGGTTTGCCTGTTCTTTTCGTAGTCCACTCTGAATCTTGTTCTTCATTCTTATCCTCTCTGGAATGCAGGAACATACATTCGTATACTGAAATGCTTCTTGTATTACATTTTACATATCTTTCTTCTCAGTTTAGATCTTGTCATTGTAGTCTCTCTGTTTATTTTCCGAGAGATAAGGGTTTCCTTTTCCTGCTAGCCATTCAATTGGCTAACCAGCATTGGCCGGCTGGACACAAAGGCCTCACTCACACACCTACTGGTCTTATTCCTTCGGGTTTACACCGGATACGTGTGTGAGTGGAACCACAAGTGGTGCAGCGCAAGCCACTTGGGGTGATGGTTTGAAGCGCAGGCGTCCTCTGGCTTCGGTCACTGTGACAGGCTAATCCGTTTCGGATGCCGCCAACCGTGTGTGTGATAGCTGGCTGCCTCCCCAGGGTAGGTGTCGATTATAACTTAACGTTTTCTGCATATTGTTGAAGTACGTGACGTCATTGACTGGCACATCTGCGGTGACGTGGATATATGCATGGGTATCGCGGAGTCGAAGTGTAGAGGACTGGAAGGTTTCTGCGACTAGCACCGTGCTTATTCTCTACAATAGTTAGACCAGAAAGGCGAATAATGGGCAATGACGTATGTTGCAACTAGATTAAGGAAGCGAGATGTGAGTGAAACGCGACAGAAAACGATGTTCCTCGAAACAGCAAGCAGGCGACTGTGTGACCTTGAATGGACGAACAGACTGGAAAGTGCTAACATGCAATTAAACAATGCCAATCGTGCCAGTGACCAAAATAAATAACGAAATAGTTGGAATACGTAGGAAACCAATAGTGTCTCTACACAGGTCCCCCCTAGAGGGCTTCAAGCTTGAAAGCCTTCGACAAAAACAAAAATACTGGAGAGTTAGAGATACGAAAGTTACCGTGAGGTACTCAAGATGGGTGAGTTGGGGGTGGGTGCTTGCAAGAACGCCATGTTGAAGAAATTTGGTCTTAGTGAAGAAAGGTCAGTCTGCTCGCAAGGTCCGAAATCGTCCATGCGTCCCTAAGGTGGTGCTGTCGGAGCGGGCTACCCAACCCACCAAAACTCAAGGAGAAAAAGATGGGAGGTAGGCTTTCCCCACTGCTGCAACGACAGACAGGAGTGTGCCCTCCCTCCCACTGTGGCCTACGCGATGTCTGTAATGTAGAGAGGAAATAAATAATTGACGAACAAGAATTATGTTCAGGACCATCGCGTAAGTTTCCAGGAGAAATCGAGCACGTGTTACTGCGCAAAGTGTTCTGCTTTTTCGTTTTGGTTGTTTTGCGTTTTTTTGCCTCTCTAAAATGAAATGGTTACCGGGGAAAAAAATAAATATTGCGTATAGCAAACAGCCTCTGCAAAACGTGTGTGGAAACAAACGCGACGACCTGATTGCGTGTGGTGCGGAGCTGGTGGTACCACAGATCTTGGGATATCTGTGATCATATTTAAAGGATAGTTCCATCTGCATTAGGCGGCTAGGTGGTGCACAGCTTGAAAGAGTGCCCCTGCAAAGACGTTTGAAAACTAAGCTCTCGCATTTAGGTCACAGATAGACCACTAAGACCAACAGAAGCAGGCGTGACCAATCTGGCATTGACGCGTAAAAGAGCGTCATTGGCAGGTTTGAGGGCACCTGAAGCATGATATGTCGCAGGTTAATTGCGAAACGTATTCCCAGTGCCTGATCTCTGTCGAGAAGTACCCAGTGGCCAGTGCATACACTAAGGGCTCGTGATCCGTGAACTCGGTGAAAGGACGGCCCTCCAATGCATGGCGAAAGTTGCGAATGCAAATGCTTCTCTGTCAAATGTGCTGTACCGTGATTCGACATGTAACAGGCTTGTGTAGAATAAACCCAGGGGTTGTCATTCGTTGTGGACAACCTGTTATAGTGTGGCACCAATGACTACATCCGAGACATCAGCAGAGAGGAAAAGTTGGTCCTGGGGAGCGGGATGAGCTAGGAGAGCGATATTGAAGATAGCCTTCTCCAGCTCAGCAAAGGTAGTACGCGCTGCGTCTGTGCAAGTGAGTTCACATGTGCCATCTTGGAGTAAGTCCGTTATACGTTACAAACTTGCGTATTTTGTTCCACTTAGTCGACTCTCGTTGAAGTCAATCTTTTTAAACCTCCGAGCAATCGTGGTTAATCGTTCTAACTGTGGATCGTGTTCGAACACTATCCGCATGAGAAACCGTGCCGTGCAGTGCTTCATTTGTGACCTTGTTGTTAACGGTCAAATGGAGCGCATATGAACAACTGACTGCAGGCACAAAATATGTGTATGATGTAAACTAATATGATGATTCGCCTATGTCTCAAACTATGCACTGTATTTCATTATGCTCCGATATGGTTCAATCATCCGATGATATTTCTTCATGAACCACAAAACTCTTTTTTCAATAATTTTGCTTGCATTTCGCGCCATTACTGTGTCTCTTAGGCGTCGTTGGAAGGCGGACAACGAGTCAACTAGTATTTCATTTATAACCGCCGTGAGCAATGCACAGGGTCCCCGGGAAAACGCAATGAACGCCCACTGAACCCCATTATGAGCTGTGATTTAAGCCTACGTCATGTGTAATGCGTGGTTTCATACTTCGTGTGTAGGCTTGACAGGTGAACGGTATGAGGCACTACTGTCAGTAACGCTTGGAAGAGCATGGTTTGTTTCGAAACTCTTTCCTCCATCTCAATGTGGATTGGGATTACAGTTCAGTTGTACTTTCCGGGAGGCGTTCTAAACTAACGGCGAACTAGGGTCGAGCGCATTCCACTTGCTCATTACAGGCTGGACCACTTCTTTAATCCTTTTTTGCCTGGACTAACATCATGGGTGTTTGTAGTTGCGACCTTTACACCATCTAGTTTGGCGCAACAGGTCACGCTCGGTTTTCAAGTTTTCCATGCTACCACTTATTCGAGACAGTTTTTTCAAAGGAGAAAAGCTACGACGTATTCTACGCCTATCATCTTCATTTCTACCTTTGAACCGTGCTTGTAGGTATCATTAGACACGGGCTACTGTGGACGTAGATTCCGCCGCTCATGTATGCATGTCGTACTAGCCTCTTTTTCGTTTGGAGCCGACTTGTGCAATTTGAGTCATACGTACCTTATTTTTAAAATACAATCTCCTCACTTATTACTGGTTAATGTTCGTTGCTTCATAGTCATCCAAGTGGCCGCCAGAGAGTGGTTTGCCAAACGCCTCACAGCAACTTCCTCCGTACGTTGTATCACTGTAGTGGCGAGTCACGGCTGAAGTGTTCTACTTTCTGTTGCCGTTCTTATTGCTTGTTGCATGTTGACAGTTAAATACTGTGACGAATGAATTTGAAACTGTACTTATGGCACCTATGTTGACCTTACTTGCTTTTGAAGTAATCGTTTTATAACCTCATAATTTTCAGATGCTTCCTTGTGGCGTTTTGTTTTGCGGCGAGACCTGGGATTCAGTTGTCGACGAGTTGAAATATTTCGTTGCATTGGATCGGCTAAACATTAGTTGCAAATGCCACTCAGAAAGCGATAATCGGCCATCTATGACTTGGTGGAAAAGTCAGTGCATGAAATTAAAGAATGGCAATACTTCTCCGAATGATTTTCTAGACAACATTCAAAGTCAACTGCAGGTGCGTTTTCTGCCATTTTTGAAACACACGCTTTCAGTGCAATATACATCCCCGCTACCATGAGCCTACAGGCTCCCTATGTGATTTTGTACGAGAGCTGTGTTCCTCTCGGTCAGTTCGAGATGATTGTGCGTTGTCGTTATTTTTCCACCTGTTGCTGGTGAGTTGATGGCTACATGATAATATCAGAGTACTTTTCAACCGAACGTTACGAGTGACCTGCTTTCTACACAAGTTCAGTTTGCAGTCGGTGGTGCCGATTTGCAAAAAATACACGGTAAGCCGATGTATTTGGCTTCTAAGAAATTGCCGTTGATTTATTTGAGTAGTTTGTTTATCTTTGTTATTTGTATTGGTTGATTTGTTCTTGAACTGGTTGGGGAGACAAAAGAAGGTGCTTGTGATTCGAAATGGCTACGGGACCGACTTCCAAATTGACGGTCGTAGGTTCCAGCCCCAGGTGTCTAGTTTTGTCGAATTGTTGGCGTACATTCAACATGTGGCCTAGGGTGTTATTCTTATACATTTCAAATTCAGGTATATTTTTCTTAAAATGTGCCTTCTAGACATTCTGTGAGTGGACATATCCTTAGAAAGAGGTTAGCTTTATACTTTGCTACATGGTATGTGTTTCATGTCTACCTTTTCCAATTATTCTCTATATTCACAATCATATGGCGTGGATCGTGACAGGTGGAAACGGTGCAGACGTTGCATGGTTTGTGGTTAGCAAAACAAAACGAATTATTATTGGATCGTTAACATTTTGTTTTGGGCAATGGCCACTGCAGTTTTTGCTGACCTCAGCATATCAACGATTGTTTGGCGACTTCTTTCCACCTGTTTTCACAGGTTTCAGGGGTATTTTTCTACTTTTATTTTGTTATTTGTTTTAGCCATGTCGAATTAATAGATACCGCCAAACGTCAGCCTTTAGGTTATTTCCCCCGTAAGTTTCGAGATTCCCTTTTGATGACTTTGGTTCTTTATAAACGGAGCGGGCTCAACTCATCAATCACACGCTTACTTTTTCACCGTGGCACACTTTCCGGACTCGGATTTGTTTAAGCGACCTGTGTTACTGTATCTTACTTGTTTGTTAATCGGTTTTCTGATGATAACCTGCGCATTTTATGGGTGATTTTGCTATGTCGTGACAGGTATTATTTTGCTCCGATGCGGACGCACATTTGTCCCTCGCAATTACTAGGCTAAAATCATTTACTGTTGTTCTGTTAGACTACTCACTTTCTCATTTTTGTTCTATGAGACACCCAGGGAATGTCGGCTAGATCTATCTAATGAAAGGGCAATGGACATTGAATATGTCGACGACATGCTTGTAGCTTTTGGACAATTTTAAAGTAGGTCGGATAATGTTAGACTACTCTGCTATATATCTCTGGATGCGCTTCACCACCTCAGAGTGCTTCTGCATGACTTGTGAACTACGTAGCTATAATTTTGGTGCGTACGTGCACTAACTTAACGATCCCCAGTTATACGCAATAGCTACCGGACGCGAAATAGCAATACGAATAAATGGAAGACCCAACCTACAGTGTGCAGAAGTTATGGTAGGTCACGTGCAACACTAAACGACACCGATATGCAAGAAAAACTAAAGAAGCTTAGGCTCCAGTCCTTGGGCGCGCGAAAAAGCTGGAGGTACGTATAATGCCATTGGTGCGCACAGGCCGACAAGCATGCAAACAAACAAACGCGATCGCATGCAGCAAGCAGACGGCAGACAAAGATCCTTAAGATCCTATGTACAATGTGAACTATGATTTTGGGAAGAATTTTACACATCGTACAGCAGGCAGACCGGGGTTATCTCCAGGTCACAACATAGTCGTGGACAGTATCTGTGATGGTTTTCGGCCGACCTAAGTGCTGCAGTAGTTGCGACGCACGTATATCAAATCAGATGGCATTGTCGTTGCAAACGAGCCACGTTTTCAAGCCGTACAGCAAAGATAGATCGCACACCATAATTATGCATTCATCCTTTCAGTGACACTCGAACTTCTTTTGGACACTACACAATACCACAGATTAGATAATTCATGTCTTCCCTACGCTTGGTGAAATCTCATCAGTGAGATTGCAGGCTGATAAAGTTGTGGACTGTCGTTTGAGGATGCGGACCGTTCGTTGTATTTGTTAACTTTTATTTTCACATATTCTACCACCGATGTCTGTTTAGTGGAACCCGTCGCTTGGCGCTGATCTGTAAGCACCAGTGAAAATTGAGAACTTTTATTTTGAATCAGGGATCAAGTTGACTCCTTTGCTCAGTCTTCATGGGTGAACAATCATAGGTGGTTGAATCGTATGTTAATCGCCTCACGCTGTACGTCCTGACAATCTCACCGCCGCCTAACGTATGGTGCAGGTTAGATATAGGATGTCTTACCGTAGAACAGTGAAGACAGTTCTCAATAGGTTTTATGCTGTAGGTTTCGTTTGTCTCCTGAATTGGGGATCTTTTGACTCACAGCGTCTAGCCGGAGTTGTTAAACTTCAGTGACATGAATGTTGTTTAACTCTTATGTCTGTGAGGTATGGACAGCTAGTGAGGTGACGCTTCGGCAATCGCAAATGCTGACTTACACTAACTTCTCGGTTACTTGTTTGCTTGGTTTAGGCACCGTGGTAATGGGTGTTTGAGTTCAAGCGCATAGATTTTTGCCGATTAGACCCCATCTTCCTCTGTATGTTTCTAGACGACCGAGTTTTCTTTTTTGCACGTTTTTGTAGCAGTTAGGCAGCACTATCATCTCCTGATATCTTGCCGTTGGTATTCACCATCATGACTACTGTAAGACACGTCATTCCAACCGGTCGGTTTTCCTCAAGTATTCGATAGTGGTCTGGCCTATGTTTGCCACCTTGCTGTGATGTTCATAATTGCGTGCCGCATTAATCTTAAGGGTATGCTAGAACTTCGATCCTACCGGATACAACCACATTAGGCAGGCCAAAGTTGAAAAGCAGTTACGATCACAGAATTGTATGTCGAACTACTGACCGCCTAGGAGTGCTTGGATAGTGAGATACGAGTATACACCTTACATCCTCGATGTAGTGTTGTTACAAGAGTGCGTTGGCACCGACCCTGTCTATTATTGCATGCAGGCAGCTGGAGATTTTCGATTATTTCACCTACATGGGTAACGTTATCTCGTCAGCTTGTACAATTGGTGACGACGTGTCCACAAGGATAGTGAAAGCACTTAGTACATTTGCCAACCTTCGTTACTTGTGGCGTCGCACAGATTTCCACTTGTCGATTAAAGGCAGAGTTTACATTGCTTGTGTGCGGTCAGTTTTTGATTATCGGAGATCTAACCCATTCGTGTGGAATATGCTTTCGGTATTCGATCACCATTGTTTCAGCTAGTTAACTCGTATCAAATGGATGGATTGTGTGGACAACGTATTTAGAAAATGTGCAAGTTCGCGACTGATAACCGAGGTAGCGAAGTGAACACTTTTCACTCGTTGGACCACACATTACACACGCTGACGCAGCGTCTTCTGCAACGTGTATTGTTCAACATGGCTGTCGATGGTTGGAAGAAACCGTGAGATGACCAGGCATTAAGGTGGGCTATGGAAGCCTTGTCCGTTCTACTGAGCATGGTTGGCAGGTACCGTCTACCTAGTTGGGGAGTTTGCGGCCATGCACACCGCTGAAAGCTGCCTTCGATTCAGTTGCTCGTAACGTTCTCTGGAACTGTCTTCTTCGCAAGGGAGTACCAGGGAAATACGTGAATCTGTTGAGATCACTGTATGCTCACTCTGCAAGCAGGGTGAGGGTTTATGGACAGCTGTCTCGGGCATTCATCACTTCTAGTGGTGTTCGTCAAGGGTGTCCGATTTCCCCTTCCTGTTCAATTTTGTCATGGACGACATTCTGGAGGGTGCGCTTGAGGAGTCCAGTGAACTTGGTGTTGAGCTTCTTCCTGGCGCTCGGTTGACCGATCTGGAGTATGCGGACGACATTGTCTTACTTAGCCCCTCTGCCGAAGACATGCAGACCATGCTGAACAAGGTGAGTGACCGGGCTGGTTTGTATGGAATGCGCTTCGCACCTTCAAAGTGCAAAGTGTTACTTCAAGACTGGGGCATTTCCACTCCTACTTTCTTTATTGCAGGTAATCCGCTTGAGACTGTGGACAGTTTCACCTACTTGGGTAGCATTATCTCGTCAGCTTGTAATATTGCTGATGAGATATCAACGAGGATAGCAAAGGCACGAGTTGCCTTTGCCAACCTGCGTCATCTGTGGCGTCGAAAAGACGTTCGATTGTCGCTGAAAGGAAGAGTATATAATGCTTGTGTGCGTTCTGTTTTGCTCTATGGTTCGGAGACGTGGCCTGTTCGCAAGGAAGATATCAACAAGCTTGCTGTATTTGACCATCGTTGTCTCCGCCAAATAGCCCACATTAAGTGGACTGATCGCGTGAGCAATACGGCAGTTCGCCGGCGCGTATTCCGGAACGCTCGGGATGCGCGATCAATTGGTCAACTACTCACGTTGCACAGCCTGCGATGGTTAGGTCACGTACTCCGCATGCCAGCTGAGCGTTTACCGTACCGGGCATTATATACTGAGACCACCAACAGTTGGGTGAAACCACATGGTGGTCAAGCGACAACGTGGTCACGAAATATGAAAACCCTGACTGCTCCACTGAGTAAAGTGGGTAGGTGTCGCCTGCCTGGATGGGGTCCTCGTGATCACTCAAACCGCTGGTTAGAGACGCTATCCGAGATGGCGGCGTGTCGCAGTCAATGGCGTACCTGCATCCATACCATTTCTAGTTCTTCTTAGACTTCTATTAATTTTCAACCTTCTTAGTAACGTTTTCTTCTAGGATATTCCACGTCACTGTTGAGGTGAGCGGCAGCCCGAGCCACAGTACCTTTTGGTCAGGCTCATGGCTGCTATGATGATGATTAGTTGGGAACACTGATATGGCCGAGTGCCGGAGCCTGTATCCGCAAACTTACTGAATTTTCTTTTCCATGAAACTGTTGTTTATTTCTGTATTTTCTTTCCTTTTTCGTTCCTATACATTATGCTTATTTATTGCTTTGCAATCTCGTAGGCTGTTGCCAATAACAACGGCAGCCGGAGCCACGGTGATTAGCAATGCTTTCCAAGATGACAGAGCGCCGATGTCGATGACGTTTCTGGTTCTGTCTATGTTTATTTGTTCATATCCTGTTCTAGGTTATTTTGTGTCACTGTCGCGGTGACCGGTTGCTGGAGCCACATCACCTTTCGGTTGGTCTCATGACCGTTATTAGTAAGTAAGTTAAATCGATTAGTTTACTTTCCCAACTTCGGCGGGGCGAAGTGTTTACCGCAAATTAATCCCACTTAAACTCGCTGGACTGCGTGAAAAACATCGGACACACTGGGCGATGGAACCATGTTCACTTTTGTGACTGACACGTAAAATGTGTTTCACGCAACCATACGTACTAGGTCGGTCGTGCAGCCAATTATGGGATTCACCAGGTGTTGTAGATGTTTTGCACATCATAAAATAAGCGACATCCTAGCAATGTTTATTTTTCGTTCATACGGTCGTACTTATTTAGATACAAGATACCTCCCGGCGTTCATGCGAGAATAAAACTAATCTGCCCAATTCTGGGTGGGCCGTTTGTGTATAAAGTAAGGTTGCGTTTTTTTACTGGTTTTTTAATCATTTTACCGTTAGGCTTATTTCCTTCTTATTCGTTAGTCTTGTTTAAACCTATCGCTCCTTGTATCCGCTTCTAGCCCGTATCGGCGAACTGAGTCTAGAACAAACTGCACATGAATTGGAACGTCTCACATCCGCTTTCGAAAGGGCTTTATCACTGGGCTTGTATAATCCTGATGGAGTCTCACCACGTCATTTATCACTGTGCTGGACGCGTCTGGCCTATCGACTTTCCACCCAATATGTTATTCAATGCCACTCCGAAGTCCCTGATATGTTTCTCACGGCCTTGCGGTTTTTACTCATCCTTGAAGTGGCTGATGTGGATACCTGGCGTTGTGCTGCTTTATGTCTTGTAGGTTTGTTATAACTTTCCGAGTTTCTGTCTCGCGTATTTGCGGCATAGGAAACAGGTACCTGCTGATACCTATTCGTGCTTTAGGAAGTGTAGTAAATGGTTCCTTTGGTCTGCTAACGATGCTTTTTGATGATCCTCACCTCTATACCTTCCCTTACTACTAACGCCATGTAATGTAAAAAGTTTGTTTTCAAGCAACTCCAATTGGTTTGTTGCTGTGGGTCTTCAGACTGTCTGCGCGCCGAAGAAAATTGGTACAGCTCCTACAAGTGAATTCGCAGCCTAGAAGAGCTACAGATGACAGTTATTTAAGGAAGGACTGTTAGAGTTGAGGTGTACTAATGATGGACGAAGTCATTATTCGAACCGGGAGAATTGTCTGTTAACACAGACAGCAGAGTTGTCCATGCAAGCGCATCCGCCGCATTTCATTAGGTGTTTTGTTAGTGGCTTACTTCCATGTATTTCCAACATAGTTACTATGCTGTTGTACGCGAGACCTTGCTGGCGACACCCGTAGCTGTCTTACTGGTGTTCTTCTTAATGTAGTGGACGGATGAACCCAAGTAAAATGGGCACAACCAATGTGAGTTTCAAACGTTTTCTCTGTGTTGTAGCCCCGGCCAATGTACTTTGCCCTCACCGGACTACTCAGTACTTCGACTCAAGAAGCTCACCAAACAGCCCCCAGTTCTGGAAACATATTCCCTGAAAGCCCAGGAACCACACTGCTTAATCGCTTCCTTATTGAATTGGAAAATTTGGTCGAATTGGCCAACCGGTTCGATGCGTTCGGAACGGCCACTACCAAAGGTGGCGGCAGTCTTTCGAAATTAGCTTGCATTTTGTTCGACAGATTGGCTTGTCTCACCTTCTTCGCTACCGGAGCAACGCATAAGACTCACCCAAGTTTATGGAACACTCTCTATGAGGTAAGTGATTCACGAGTGTCTCTAACCACCTTTATAAGACGTGTAATACTTGCATAAACATCATCTGTTCTTAAAGATTGTTTCTTTTGCACACTAAAGTCGATTCATTCTGTCAATACTATTTTATACTTTGTTCTTCCACAATAGGAGACACAAGCGAAATCTGTGGAACTTTGGTGCGCCTTTTGGCTTGAAAGTGATAATAACCGTTGTCTGCACGATTGAATTTTTCACGGCCACTGCAATACTTGTTGATCTGTTTTTTGTTGTTGTATGAAACAGTTTCTCATGACGTTTTGCGAATGGCCTGTCTACATTCGACTATGTTTCAGATGCACTCCCATGTTTTTTGCACTTCAAACAATGGCGTTTAAAAAAAAAATTTCGTTCTGCCGTTTTTTACATGGACGGACGTTTTACAGTTGTCCTCTCTTTTGACTTTATCCAAGCTCTTTCATCCTTAAATCATATAGTTTGCTAACACAAGTTGCTGTCATGTTAACGTTGATTTTCGGATATGAAATAATAATATTTCTGGTATGGGTCACCGGAATTCGTACTTATCGTTGCTACTCAATCCGCTTGTTGGACTTAGCTTACCGTTAGCCAGGATGAGCACAACTCACTTCAGGCTGTCAGTTTGTACTGACTTCGGCTGCAAGAGCAAGAAATAGCATTTCAGTGTCTTGGCATTTTCTCGAACGGACACTGTTCAACCGCTTCGTCGAACTATCAGGTATAAGTAATCTATTCGAACTTAGAACACAGCAAGAAGGTTGAAGATTTAAATCTGGTTCCGGTTGCAGTGTGTAAAATGATCATGAAGTCATTATTTTTTCAACAAAAAATAGCCAGTAGTATAGTGTAAGACGTCCTGTGAACGGACATTTTGTTCACATCTCATCTGTTACTGCAACGAAATTACTGCAGTCAATATCTGGCGAGCGGGCATGGCAACAATAGCAAAAAATACCGGCGTGATAAGCCAGGTCAAATTGCTCAAAACTCCTGGAACAGACTTTCAGCTGATGCAACATGAAGCAGATAAGGAAAGTTATGTTTGGAGCCCAAATGTTTGTACGTAGCTAGGTGAGAAGTGAAGAGAGTGTTAATAAGTATTTTTAAGCCTGATGGAAAATCAGAACTGTTCAGTAGGGTACATGGTAAAAAAAATGTAACCATGGGAGTTTTTGAGAATGGGACACAATCGCCAGGGGAGAAAAATTGATAACCATTTGTTCCTGGACGCTCAACACCTGGTTTTTTCGACGTATGGTGACAGCCTCAGCAAACCGCAGATCTTGCTTCGTTTTCGGGCGACATATGATATGAAATGCGTCACCACAGATTCTGTGATTCGTCTCTTACAAGTTCTTCATGATTACAGTTTGAGCGATGCCTGTTCCAGATATACGCAGCCATTTGGAAATGTGTTCACTGATGCGCGTCCCCATTTGTCTCAGACCTAGCATAAAACGAACACTGTCCTCACCCGACTCTGCACTTCTACATGCACACTGGTCGTATATCTACTCAGGCAGAGTAAATGGGACGAATTGCCCCTGGATTGCGTGATCCTCGTTGGATACCGCTCATTCAGCCAACCATCATTTCACTCTACTTAGCAAATTTTTATAGCTGGTGGTATTAACGAAAGAACAGTTGGCGATCGATTGGAACGTGAAGGGTAGATTGACTAATCACGATCTTGCCATAGGTAGATTGAGAAGTACGCGTGTGAGGATTAGAGGATGAGTGATTGAACGATGACCTAGATATTCCCGCGGCAGGGGCTTCGGATCGCGTTTGATCAGCTGAAGGTGGTATGTTGGTCTCACTGGATCACAGCAGTGATATGTGCCAGAGGACTTACCACATGTACATCTACTCTCATCATTGCCCGTCCAAATGAAACAGGATGTTAATACCCCGACCCAACGATGCGACCTCTTATCAGGGTCGAAGTTGTCTTCCGATGAAAGCACTAACTTTTCCAGTGGGAATTCCTACCGATTGCATTGTTCATTATCTAATCGCGTGTGCACGCTACCCGCGATAGGGTGATCAATCAGGTGAAGCAGCGATAAACATGGATGATCCGTGTGCGAACCGGTTAACCGCGGAGTAGATCCGGCACAGGTCGTTTGTCAAACCAGAGAGAAGAAATACGTTGCGGGATGTCGACACTGCTTATTCTCTTCAGCCGCTTACCTAAGCTAATAAATTCAAGTATTTACATATGATGCAAACGACGTATAATTGGACAGATAGAATGTTAAGAGTCCGAGGTTCATTACTAAGCAAGAGATACAGGCTGAGACAGTAATTTTTGAGTACACAGAGCGGGTTTCAGCAATATAGCCTCACTGATAGTCAAAAGTTTCGTGTTTGAGTTACGTAATAATGCAATAAATGAACTGATCATATGGTTAGTCATCCGGATGTGGTTGACAATCGAGGATGATAGCTTGCGTTGTTTGTCTTCGGCCATACTGATGTCTTGCTCCACAAAATTGATCAGCCATTTGTGGACATGTTACGTTATTCGCTGATGAAGGCACCGACCCGTTCTATCAGTGTAATTGTCATTCGATTAGTTGATGCTGAGAAACGAGTGCACCTCCTTAAACTACAACGAACCAAGACCGAGAGGTGTGCTCTTTTCATTTCAGGTCTGGGTCAGTGAACTGATGCTGTCTAGCCCTGACCATTCTCTTTTCTTCATGTATGTACTGTGTGCTCCTAATATGTGCGAACAGAGAACTGGAAATCACGTTGTTCATTTTCTGTCAGGTCATGTATACTGTGCAAGGACATGGGTGTATTAAGCAGTTCTTCACAGCTGTGAATTCCAGTTTCACATCCAGCCTTTAATTACTGATGAGTAGTAGAGGATTTGGTTTTCATATAGATTGAACATCACCCACAATTGATCGCAGCTGTCGCATTCCCATAGACTTTCCAGTCGGCCCCTTTCGAAAAGCCAAAGTGGTTGGACGTTGACATATGACAGTTTGGTCGTGCCTAATGTGAGGTCAATGGCGCAGTGGTCAACACGGTTGCCTCATGAAAGCATAACCAAAGTTGTAGTCCCGGCCGTGGCAAGGATATGCACTACTGGCGGAGTTCAAGAATCTGGAGAAACGAAGATGTGATCAGTGCAACTGTTGTCAGGACGAAATTCAGCTTGCCCCTAGCGGATACGCGTCCCATGCGTCACACTTCGTCTACGAAGTACAACAGCTGCAGGTGTTTATGTTGTAATGGAGTCTGGTCAATCCCTCCGTGATTTGCACACGGAGTGCATGGGACCTTTTTGAAAATGAAAATGGTCAAATTTCACGTTTAGTTTTTACCCTACTCATATATTTATAGTAGTATTCTCTTATCCCTTAATTTGACGTGACTGCTCGCATTATCGGTTCGTACTCAAATGTTCCGTACGCTAACATTTATATGACTTCCATATACTTTTAATAGGCCGTCAACAGTTGAACTCTACCCGACTTTAATACTTGTGTTCCGTTTCCTGTTACACTTTGGCATATTTGTTTGTGTCTATTTTACCGCTCAAATTGACTGGACTACTAATCACGCGTTTCCGCGGCACTGTTATTTGCGTCTGTAAACTTAGTCGTGACTGTTCATTTGTGATTTTAGAACCACGTTCAGTATCATTATATATATTTACGTACAATCTTATATATATATATATATATATTCAGCCCATACCGTGCGTAAGACTGGGCTACTAAAACGCTTAATCCGATTCTTCTGCTGAATTAACGCGGCTATGTCGGACGTCCCCAGTCGTCCCCGCCTCACTCATTTTCGATTCAGGGTAGATCCAAACCATTCCCTTCACTTTATTTGTTGGCCGAGTTCCGCGTATCATAGTTAAAATTACACAATCGAACTATCGCCTGATTACGTCAAGTTCCAGTCGACAGATGGACCATACTCCTGCAATAAGTTGTAATGATTCGCGCTAGGACTGTTCTGTCTTATGCGATGGCTTGCTGGATTGTTTGACGTGTGTTCTACGTCATCACTATTCAATAATTTGCTGACTATCATTCCTGTTGCGTTCACTGACACTGTGCCTCAACCGGACAATGAAAATTATATATATCTCATATGTGGGCGCTAGAAGTGAATGATCGAAAAGAATTTTCACAGTTTGTTTACTATCAA
Source organism: Paragonimus kellicotti (assembly GCA_014220965.1). Lineage (NCBI taxonomy): Eukaryota > Metazoa > Platyhelminthes > Trematoda > Plagiorchiida > Troglotrematidae > Paragonimus > Paragonimus kellicotti. The sequence goes on from LOND01005688.1 coordinate 18,020, forward strand.
AAACATTCACCGCTGCCCAATAGGTATGCACCACTCATCGGGCGGATGAGTGAAATAACACCAAATATTTCGACTGGAACTAGTTTGCATACGATCACCTCGTAATAATTTTGCACTCATTGTAACGTCTATCTCAGTCTTTTGTTTGTGTTCAAATATCCTTTATCAAATATATTTCGTTTCCAATCGATCGCGCAAACATGAGCTTACTAGATTGAAAATCGATCAGCAAGTCGCGAATAGTTAGGAGATATATAGCAAATGCTTATTTTCGACAATTCTCCATCTGATCATAAGATTGCCAAACGCATATTTATACATGGCTAAACGAACTGATCGATCACAGGTCAACATTTGATCATTCGAGACCGAGTGATTGTGGAGTGGCCTGAATCCTTCGCATGTACTATGCTGGTCACGTGGATGTGTGTGTGTGTGTGTGATAGGCGTGACCTTACTCCAATTTTCCCCATCTTACCTGTCACATGTGAACCGGAGTGGCGCCAGCCATGGATATTCGGTTTGACGATTGACATCAAAGCATCCGATTACAATATGCCCGTAATTGACTGTTTTGTCCCTGAAGTGTGGTATCTCACACTTACCGGCATCACTTCCTGTATTTAACTCAAGAATTTGGAAGTCACAAAGTGTATGAAGCGGTATACTGACTTTCATGGAGTTCTGCTTATACTCAAGCACTCTACAATACCGAGCAGGCGGAATTGCTGATGGTTGCAAAATGGGCATTATAGCGGCCCCCTCGACAAGGGCTACTGTTTGAGGGATCGCCTGTTAACAGCGATCACTTTCAATTCATCGGGCCCGGATGGAGTGCACTTGTTATCGATATGTGTAGTAATTACCTGTAGTAGTCCCGATCACCGAGATAATGGCCCACACTGCTTGCAGGTCGGTGCACGCGCCTCATCACATTTAACGCTTAGATACGCATGCATGCCTATATGTATGTCATCACACACCGTATTATTGTGACTAAGCTGGCCTGTAATCCGGGCTTTGGGATATCTGCTGTTGGGAAAAGGCACTTTTTCCCAAAAATTCGCCATATTTGCCGAGAAAATGGATTTTCCATTTTTGGAGAATTTGAATGCCCGCCAGAATTCTCGAACATCCGAGAAGTTACGCTCGCCTCTGATTGGTCCGTTGGGTGGCCTAGGCCGCTCGAAACCTATAAATACAGTCGCTGTAAACCACTATTTTGCCTTCGGGCTGAGCAGCAAATAAAGCTCGTTTGAAGGCCGTCTTTTTCTTACTTGTTGGGGGATCTAAGTTGCGAGAGTTGGGTTCCGATATTTGCGCTCTGGTTTTCGTGCAGTTTTGCGTTCGTTCGTGATAGAGATACTGCTCGCGGTTTTTAAATTTATTCTTGTCTGTCTCTATCAGGAAGGTCGTAACATCTGTATATTCCGTTAGCCTGAACTTGAGCATCGTTGGAGTAAATGGTTAAAAAGTTATCTGTTTGGTATGTGTCCATGTCATTGGCAAATTGTATCTGCTTAGTTGTGATAGGTTTGTAAAGACATACCTATGTTGGGATTCTGGAGATCTATCAAAACACTGCTACACTGGACTGTTCGATGGGACGGTGAAACTGAAGGATATCAGCTGTATGTTTTGGTAATCAATGCTGAGTTTCCAGAAAATCTGGAACCATTTTTACTATACAAACACTATTAGGTTGTTCACTCCTACCTTGAAAAGATAGGAAATCCTAAAAGTAGCTTGCTCAAAATCTTAAAAAAAAACTGAGTTCCCTTTGGCCACTTTGTCAGAATAGAAAGAGGACATGTTGCGATGGATTGACGTTTAGTTTGTTCTCACCGGTCACAAACATAAAAAGGAAAAAGCAGTGACCAAACACACATACAATCACATCAAGCATTGTGTAATCATGACGACCACGGCAACACGACAAGTTGCCCCAGCCACTTTTGTGCACACAGCACAAGTTGGTAGGTTCTTCTAAGCACCGCTTCGCAAAAAGCCAGCAATTTCGGGTTCCGATTGCGCAACCATGTCTTGAATGGGCCAACTGAATCAGCTTGGTAACTTGTTATGAGGTATTTAGTGATCAATGATCATCAGATTTTGGTAAACCTTTCAAAATGCACAAGCACTGACGAACTGTAGGTGAGTGGAGCGTAAAGTGGTCGCAAATCAATCGTTCGGCGGTGGTGAACGTTTAGAGATGTCGACAGACGAAATGTCCCAGTTCTTCTTGTTAATACACTCCATAACTGTACTGGTTTCCTTAAGTTGATTGAAAGCAATGGTTGGTGGACATTACCCATGAAAATTTTATGCGACAAATGGTCGACTTTTCAAATTCCAAGCGCTTGTTTCGCCGTGTGTCAAACGCCAGATTCCAGCCACTTTACATAAGCTACATTTTAAACAATTTCTTTTTGTAAGGTGGAAATGATTGACCGAACGAATGATGCAAGTGTCATTAGGGTGAGTTGTAACAAAAATTTTGATCGGTGCTTTGCTAGTGGAGTCGTGTATGGCGCATATAAAGTCTATCTGTGATGGCGAACAATTGTCTGCTTGTTTTTACGAAGTATTCCGACTGGCGGATCCGTCCGAACGTCAATACAAGCGAGGGGGAGGCCTGGAACAAAACGTAGGTCACAGCACTTCCAAAAGAGTTAGTAATTTGCGTATATCTCTTGAATTTTTGATCGTGGACCACAAGTCTATCAGGATTTATGAAAATTCACCTAATAATTACCTACTTCCAGCAAGGACAATCTCAATTATTCTCATTCAGTAAACCTTGTTTAGGGGACTACTGTATCCGGAACGGTACACAGACATGTTCGCTTTTATCGTAATCGAACGAGATCGTGTACAACTTTTCCGAACACAAACGGTCGCCACCTTCACAGTTCACCATTTCACAACTGAAAAGATTGACCACCCTCAAACAGATCTTCTGTATCTATCTTGACATTCTTATGCATTAACTGTGGGTATGACATGAAACGAAAATCGAGCATATTCTGAGTTTATCCAAGTTACAGGATAACTTTATTGAGGTTAAAATTCAGAAACTGGCGTATTAACGTTTTTTATTTACCGTTTTATTCAAGCCTGACTTCATTGAAAGTTTATACGTCTCGTTTTTGAGCGTCCCCCGTTTCACATTTGGTTGTCGTTCCCCTTGCATCTAAGCATTGCTGATAGCGCAGCTGAAAATAAGAACAAGATGATAAACTAAATATAGTTCCTACAAACAAACCTCCCCACAATATGACTGTACCACAACCAAAAGTTCGGATCTATTCTGTAAATGAGTATCCATCCACATCCGGACAACTCATCATATGATTGAGTTAAAATGCTGTTAGATCAACATGTTAGTAGAGATGTGAGAACATTATTGTGTTGATAGCTCTCACGGATATACACTGATAACTGGTCCATCCATATAAATGTCACGAAATGAATAACCTCCGTCAGTCGTGCCGCAGTTATCTATTTGTAACAATAAGTTCAATTCGGCCGGTGTTTCTCATCGGATTGGATTGTTGCTGATGTCCATGCTGCAGTCAGTGCCTGATAATAGTAGAGTGGAATGTAGTTGTACATTAGTGACAATCAGTTAAGGTTACCTACTGAGTGCAAATGTTTGTATTATCAGTCAACTCTCTATAGAGGTTAACGCTCATCCACAGGTTCCGATCTCTGTCTCCGAGATTATAGGGCTCCATGCCTAGGGTTAAGTGTGGCCTGAACCTGAAGTTTGTCAAGCACCGATTATAGTGCGTACTTTGTCTGTCTTGTCCTTGCATCGGTCGACCTATACACCGAAACAATGTGATGCATCGAATGAAGATGATTCCTGTCATCTTTCACCTGTAGTTGCAATAAAACTCAACCAAATGGATCCGTCAACGACCAAGGATTTACCTAAATGCTACAGTATATTTTTCGACTTGGTATTTGTGTCAGATGCCATCTACTAGTTGGAGGGCATATTCACTTATAGAATCGACAGATCCAATTAAATATGTTGAGGATACTTACGTTTTTGGAAGAAGATGGCTATTGATTGAGAAACAATTATTTTAACGGTCGTAAAAAACAGGCCAATTGTGAATTATCCTCGCCCTGTTGGTTGTAATATTTCTGTGCAAATTAACAACAAACTTTCTCTAGATTCATTTTTCACTTCCCGTTTGTCGAGATATTGATTGGTCAGGTTTATAAACAACTCTTGGAAAAAAATTGGTTTCAATCATGTAATTCGACCTAGGTTCCAGTTTTAGTGAGATTATTTTTTTCTGGAGATGCGTTTCTTTTTCACATGATGCTCATTAATAGATCACTCACCTCACAAGCTGCACGCACAGCGCTGCAAAACGCGACCGCATCTGGTTCACATCGAATCACGTGACACAGGAAGGAACCGGTTGCAGTTTGCTGAATGAAAGCGCATATTCTGTAGACGATGCGAAAAAATTTCGTTGCGTATGTTGTTTAAAGTGGGTTCTAACTTACATTGTATGCATGCTTGGTCATCTGTTTATGACTGGTTTCTTTTTTGGAGTAAATCAGACTACTTCATTAAAATCTTCCCCTCTGATTACAGAAGAACATATGTGATGCATAGATAACGAATCATTTGACCGATCGAGATAGGTACAGCTTTTGCGTAGTTTCCTTCTCATCTAATAATTCGGACTTTCGCTACATCACCATCATCCAATACCAACCACCTTAGAGTGATCGGCATTATCAACCTGGTTTCAAAACAGATTTCCAACATTCACTGCGGGAACATTTTCCGACCGGCTATGGTTTAGTCAAGGGGGTGCTGAATAATCTAGTGAGATCATCGAATTGTGCTCCTTCAAACGAACATTCATCATGCTACTACTCCCATAATACCGGCTGTAATCTTACATTTCCGTCTGCTTGTGCACGCGTATGTGTGCACCCAATTCGGATAACGCCGACACAGTCTCAGCACTACCGTGCAGAGGTGCGGTTCATCATACGCAGCAAATGTTCATGAATAGTCATTTATATCTGCAATATTTGTCTTGTAATTCACTGTGTGTGTATTTCTCCAATGTTATTAAGAATGCTCGCCATCTCCCAACCTTTCGACAGGTACATTTGACTTACTTCGTAATAACAATCCGATTTGAAATAACATTACCTTAATTATAAGCAGTAGGGGATTTCGGTTCATAAAAGTTGAACAAACTTCGCATTCCTATAGACTGTTCAGCCACCTCCCATAGAAAGGAAGCACTGTATTGGGATTCCGCTCTTGTTAGAGTTCGTCAGTGGTTAAGGTATGAATTCCGACCACGCTTTCTTTTCGAATGGGTTGACTGAAAAGTCTGGGATAATTCGAAAGCTGCAGTCAGTTGTAAGTGCTGTTCAATTTGGGTGACTCAAAATCCCTTACGACTTATCAGTAGCTAAGGTAAGTATTTCTGTGTTCCCAACTTGAAAATAAGTCCTGGTCACAGGGTCATCGAGTGGAATTAACAGGACAGTTCATGTGTCCCATCTGGTGGCATGTAAACGGAATACTAGTATAAACTTGGACAACAAATAGTTTCACAACCGAATATCGTTAAACCATTATTGATCAGTCAGACGAATGGAAAACCCAAATATTCATCATTGCAACCAACTTACAATACGAGTGAAAATAATTAATCCCTGGGAACTCCGGATGGTTGTCACGTTATGATTTAACACAAGTAACTAGTGAAGTGAGCTGAGAATCACTCACGATTGATTACAGCTTTCGAAATCTCGGATATTTCTCCCCCAGTCCCTTTCTAAAAGAGTACTATACTCAAGCTTCGCTCTCACCAGTAACGCACACTTATAACGATCGGGAGGTGAGCTTCTGTAACGCCCCCACGATTGTTACACGAAGGACACCACATTAAGCACAACTAAATTATCATATGCAAACGCTCAGCCATCTTCGCTCGTGAATAATGCTTAGACTACGCGATCAAATTTAATTGCCAACATCTTTTGATCTCTTTTAATGAAATGGGAAATCGACTGCATTGTGTGTAGTGATTTACGTAATTCGTAATATGGATATTGCACTAACCTGGCATCATATTGATAGATGGAAACAAACGAAAGAAAGCGGATCCGACATTCAATTACGGGTCCTCTTGCAACAATCTATCAAGATAGAATTAATTAGATATAGGTTAGAATGCAGGAGGCGTGCGTTCGGTATTGGGCTAAATTGTCAAATTCCGCCACGTAATTTTAGAGAACCGTGGTGGACTTTAAAAACCTATAGTCACTTGATTCCACTGTTTTCTGTCATACCTGACAATGACATGAGACTCTAAAGAAAGCCTGCAGACACATCTTACAACCTTTATAATGCCCCATATATCACGAAGTGTGTTCAACACAAACTTCTATCATGCTTTAAAACGAAGGACACATAATAAGGATGTCAGGATAATAAAATCTGACGAAGCGTGTGGAACTTTGGTCATCAACAACAACAAAAATTTGCAACAACAACAAAAAAAGCATCGTCTGACACTGTGAAATTTACATCCCACCCTCTGTGAAACAATGTTGGTTACTGTGAACCTTGCTCCAGTCTACAGCCTATGTCTACTGCGAGTTAGTGGGACTGTTTGGTTGGCGTTCGACCGTTTTTCACTAACGTCCGTTTACATGAAAGACTCTGTCTTATTTGTAATTTCTCACAGTGAATATCATTCTGCTCCAACTGCCACTAAAACATGTTTTTACTTTGCACATAACATCAAATTTTGCATTGACGCGTAGTTGGATTAGCAGGCTGATTACGAGGCATTCCACAGTCCTGTTGGTTCTTAATGAGAACAACTGGTCTATGCCACAGGTAACGCAGTAGTGGCCGTTGGTCGAAATGAAAACACAGAACGCATACATGTCCCACAAAGTCCTACTTAATTAGAGAAGTTTAAATATATTCCAACAATCCAGAGTAGTAATCAATATTGGGCAGAGTAGCTGAATGCAGCCTGAGAAGACCCTGTTTGATAGCCAAGCTGTTCGGCACAGAGTCGTGTATCGCAGTGGTTGAAAACCTCCACTTATGAAGGAAACTCTATTGGTAATGCAAACTGTTTCGGATAATCCGAGAGTGACAAAAGCAGATGGTATTTTGGTGATCATGAACTGCATATCTGCAAACGTGAAAGAATGGGCCTCAATCCATTTAGAATGAGCATCATTCATAAGCATATGTATCATTTCAATGGTTAGACTAAAAGCATTGAAACGTATTTGTTGTCACGATCTCTCTAATCAACATTACTGATGTACTGACCACGGTCGGTTTTTTCGTCAGCAGTTTTGATAGTTACCTCTTGCAAGTACTCTCTTTCTTATCACTCCTAGGTGGGCATCACTTAAGTCCTGGGACAACTACTAATACAACATGTGCAGTGGAAGTGTATGAGAACCACGAAATATACCACAATCGTGTAAGTTTAATTCGTTCTTCACTGTTGTGAATGATTCAAAGTTAGTGACAATTCCAGAAGGCCACCCCAGTGCTATGAAAGACTGTATTGTCAATAGTACAGAGCCTTCATCGGTTCATCGTCATATCTAGTTAACTCGACCGGTTTAGGCGAGGCATCACCTTGACCAATTTTGATGGGTTGTTGGTTTTCATCGTCAGGTTGGATAAAGAGAAACGATTCAGTGCATCTGCTGTGTTACCTCTTACTCTGTGATCTGATTACTTTTGCAAATATGGGCTTGACGTAGATCATCACAACATCAAAGTCATGTCCCCTGTTGTCAACTCTTAGTGCTTAATGGTCGATAGCACTAGTACGGTAGCAGTTAACTTATGAGGCTTCCGGTTCAGGTAGAGACACAGACGGTGTACCTACCTTTACATAGTCCTATTTTTCTAGAGAAATTTACATGTGGCACAAAGGCTCAGGTTAATAGTCAATAGTAGGCACGGTCTCAGGTTTGGTCTCGACCAGTCGGAATGCGGTCAGGAGCACGTCCTCCATCAATCAATATTTTCAAGCCATAATAGAAGAGGACGCAAAATACTCGAGGGAGTCAACGACGTGGGATCAATGATAGTACGTCTACCTTGGACCTAAAGGCTGTTTTCAGTTCGGTTGTTCGTAACCTTATCTGGAACTGCCTTCTTAGGGAGTGACAGGGAAATACACGAATCCGTCGTGGTCACTGCTTGCGGACTCTGCAAACAAGGTGAAGATATACGGGCAACTGTGTTCAGCACTTCTGGTGGTGGTCGGCATTAGTGTCCGAACTCCACCTGCCTGTTCACTTTTACCATGGACGACTGTCCAGGGGGTGGGCATAAGGAATCGAATGAGCTTAATGTTGAGTTTCTTACTGCTGGAGGTTGACCGATATGGAGAATGCCGATAGTGTTGCCTTGGTTAGCCCCCATGCGGTGACTTACAGATCATGCTAAACAAAACGTTTGGCAGAGATGATTTGTATGGAATGCGCTTCGCACCTTCAAAGTGCAAAGTGTTACTTCAAGACTGGGGCATTCCCACTGTCACATTTCTTTCTTGCCGGCAGTCCGCTTGAGACTGTAAATAGTTTCACATAATTGTGTCAAACTATCTCATCAGCTTGTATTATTGCTGATGAGATATCAGTGGGAATAGCAAATGCACGAGTTGTCCTTTGCCAGCCTGCGTCATCTGTAGGCGTCGAAAAGACGTTCGGTTGCCGCGATAAGAAATACATACACATAATCCTTATGTATACACTGTTCTTTTTCGGTGGTTCAGAAACGTGGCCCGTTTGCGTCTGACGGTGCTTGAACATTGCTGTCTCCGCCAATTAGCCCACATCATGTGAGGTGATCATGTGGACAATGCGGCCGTTCGCTGGTGCGTATTCTCGAACGCCAGAGATACGGGACCAGTAGGTCAAGCAATGAGGTTGCCCAGTCTGCGGTGGTTGGGTCGCATGTCAGCTGAGCGTTTACTATACCAGGGATCATATTAAGGAGAGTACCAGTTTCTACGTACAACCGCGTGGTGGTCAAGCAACCAGGTGGGCAAGAAAAATGAAGACCGTAATTATTCCATAAAGTAAGGCGAGTAGGTCTCCTCCGCCTCCCTGTGACCCTCGTGATTACGAAAACTGATGGGTAGAAAAGCGATCCAAGAGGGCGATGTGCCGCAGTTGGTAGCGTGCTTTCATCCATGCCTCTAATGGTTCCTTCAGTTAGCCTAATTTTATCAGTTTTTATTTTGCTGATGAGTGTGCAGCAGATTTGATAATTTAAAAGAGACGCAGATGCGAGAAACCCGATGTCCAAATTTTCGCAACTAGATTTCTTCTAAATTTTTATTGGCTTTTGTAAGTTCGTCTTTTTCTAGCTTATTCTACATCACTGTTACGATATGCGGTGACCCGAGGTGTAGTACCCTGTGGTCAGGCTCATCATCAGTGTGAACAAAGGAATTATTGGATCCTACAAAGAACATTACTAACACCGTATGCGTACTTAATCGGCTTCGTATGAATCTATGCAACTTGCGGGTACAAGCGTGAAAGTTTTTTTTTTCATTCACATTTACTGCAGACCGGATGGAAGTGGGAAAAGTTCGGCTCACTAGAATGTTACTTTGTTGGGCTAATGTTTGCTTTTGGAATGCTGCCCACCGATATAGTACAAATGAGCGCTGATCGGTGCCTTGTTTTATGGGTCCGTGAAATTAAGATCTGTAATAGTCTATATCTCTTACATATGGATTGAACATCACCCACAATTGATCGCAGCTGTCGCATTCCCATAGACTTTCCAGTCGGCCCTTTCGAAAAGAAGCACTAGACTCGAGTTTCGCTCTCATTAGAGCTCGTCAGTAGTGCATATCCTTGCCACTGCCGGGACTAGAACTCCGGCCACGCCATACTCATCAGTATATCTTTTACAGTTTAAAATGTCTCGATGTCAGTCTAAGATGCTCAAAGTGGATTAGCTGGATTTCAACGGCGAACGGGGTCGCACGGGTAATGTATACACGGGTAGGCTGAAAAAGCACAAGGATTGGACAGATAGATGGATAGGAAGCTAACATATTACGGCGAAACCCGTTCATGAGGAACTTTACCAGACATTCATGGGCAAAACTCAACACAAAAACACTTACTCTGTTGGAATTCAAACAGAGTCATTTTTACAGATTCACCAATCAAGGGCGATCATGAGATGAAGCTCGCATCTAACAGGACCAAAACCGTTGTAAACGAAGCCTTCATTGTTGTCAAACTTTGCGTTTTCGTTTCAACCTGATCCTTGTTTCTGGTCTTTTAACAACCGAGATCTAATCGCTGGGCATCTCGTTATGTTCGTAAATTCACCTGTAACTACAAAACCTGCTATTTTTGGCTTATCGATGGAATTTGAAGTTTAGGGAATAGTGAAGTTCTAAAATGGCTTGTTACGTCAACGCAGTAGTCCACAGAAGCGTTGGTGGGAATCCAGTTCGTCGACAGCTAAACAGCTGTCAACACCTAGTGATCGCATTGGCCCTACGTCGTCTCTCTACATTTTGATATGTAGTCGAAAACTGCGTCCATTAAAGTTCGGCCAGGTAATGCTTGATCGCAGTCACCCATCACTACGTGTTAAACAGCTGTCAGCGACGTTTGGATTACCCCGGAAAAGACTACTTACTTACGTGAATGTCGATGTTTCACTTGAATACGCTTTGTCCAGTCTTGAGTGAAGTAAAAACCCTGTTGGTTTGCACTTATGTGACAGATAAGGAAGTACGAAATTACTGTGTCATCTCATAACTTTAGCATGCTGAGTTTACTATTTGAATGCATTAAGGGGACCCAGTGTTTTAAATTGCACCAGGAAAATTGGTCATAGTGTGGTGGATTACCAAATCGGAGGTGCGACTATTTGAACTCTCGGCGTAATACCAAAACGCGGACAACACAGGCGACCGGACGAGCCAGTGCACAACGAGATCGGACCGACCAACGAAGAATGACAGGTGAAAAACCCCGACAGAAGGCGTAGGCTACACACAAACCGGGCAGAAGTGCATACGACGTGTAGGCGGAAACCGAGTGTGTGTAATGAACCGGAATTCCGATTCATAAACGCGAGCATGTGCATGGCGTGGCAACAAGCGAGCTGCATAATAAAAACTGTGCTTTATTGAACGCTTTTCCGCTAAAATAGCTACCTATATGTCTCATTACTTTATCCATGTTGAATACGTGTCATTTTCGGCCCAGCTGAGATAATCACATTTAAAATGCACGTTAAACATTAATTGTTTAGCCATGCAAACTTGACACCGGTTAATCGATTATCTAGCCGAACTTTGACAGCAATTGTGGAAAACTACAGAACGATATTCTTCCTTCGTTTTGCGAATGCTAGCCTAGAGGAATCGATAAACATTTTTGTCAATCCCTGTCATCCTTCAAGCTATCAATTACCTTAATTTGACTACAGTTAATACGGTACAGTTATTCCACTTCGGCTGCCTTAAAACTTGATGCCAAGTTTAGTTTTTCTATCTCGCTTAAGCTGGAGAAACCATCAGTTCCCTTGATACAGGATCCTAATTAACAGTTTCAATACAGAGCAATTCATAGGCTCGTAGGTTTGTAGTGAAGAGAAAAAGATGAATGACTTGTATGGTCCTGTCCCTGTATTGATCGTACAGTAGACTTTGTTGGACAGCTCACAACTGAAAAACGAACCAAATTAGGTATAATGTAAGAAACTTATATACGAAGGAAAATATTGGTGAACAGCACACCTACATCGATCATTTAAGTACACTGATGCAGCGTGCTGACACAACCAACACTTACATCATAAACAGATAGTCAATAAAAACAGGCAAGCGTACATTCTGTGCAACCTCGGAGTGTGTTTGGGAGGCCGCCATAATGGTTGTGAGACCGTTCGACCCTCAGGTATGTGCTCATAAAGTAGAGTTTTGAACATTTCTACTGAGCTAGCCGCGGCAAAGGATTCATAAAGTGCATTCCGGAATGGACAGACCCTAGCCAATAAATGTGCTGTCCACATGGTAAACTGTCAAGAATATATCTTTACTCAGACAAACAACATGCACATCAGATGATGTTTGGAAGTACGTTATTCCCTAACTATTCCGATAAAGGACCATAAACTTAGACAACTTTATTGAACAGTGTGAAGTAAACACCTAAAGGGATGTTAAAATGAATACTGTAAGGTACGCGTATAGGTCAGTTGTAACCAGAACTCACCTACTAAGGTCTGTACAATTTTAAACACATTTGCAACAACCAGAATGAAGCAAAACCGGTAATCTGTGTATACAAAAGAAGTTAGCAAAAACGTTTGATGATGGTATACTACTTTACTTCAGTTCCGTGGTCCATCTCCGGTGAAAATCATCAGGGTGTGACAGGTGTCCACCGTACAGAGTGAGCCTTTAAAGGATATTGTTTCTGGCTTAACTTCTAGTAAGCAATCAATCGAGAGTGTGAGATCTTGTAATTTCAGTTGATGTTATGATCTGCCAACCCGAGAGGGCATAGATAACTGTGTACATCCATTCTGTTGATTTTTAGACACCTACTGAAATACCATATAGTCCATACCTACGGTAATAATTCGATTGATCAAGAAATCATAAAGACTGGATGAATCCGGTCTTCTCTTCGTAGTATCTCTTCGTTCATCTGCATACAGAGTACAATAGGCGTCAAGCTGCGAAGCATCTGACGGTTTATGGAGAGGTACTACTAGGTCATTTGCACACGCGTGTTGGAAGGTGTTGAGAATATCCGATGTGATATAACTAGATGTGTATGTCTTTAACGTTCATAATATTTAGTGGTATATATATATATATATATATATATATATATATACATACGTCATTCACCCAGTGAATGTGTCATATGCATTGACTATTTTGTACATATGACAACTGTTATAGTATATATATATATATATATATATATATATA
>LOND01005690.1:15891-31342 GCA_014220965.1 Paragonimus kellicotti
AAAAAATGTTGTGCATCCATTTCGTTGAAAACCGTGACAAAAAACTTTAATCTCCCTTATTTAAGTGGACTAACAGCACTGCCTTTCCATTCCTTTCCTCGCAGGTTGATTCAAACTTACAGATACCCAGGGTTTCAAACATAATCTAAACCGCTGATTAATCTTGTGGTTACATGCCGTTGTACGCAGAACTGACAACATCGAAGTAAGACAGTAAGTTACGTATATCGTTGAAAAGTATATATTTTGGCGTACCGCTCATCATAAAGTGTTCGCTTAGTAGATCCAATAACGCTCAGTTACAGTTACTAAAGTAGCCGATGATAACTTGAACATTTTATGTGATGGAATTCAAAAAGTAGTGACCAATGTAAATATCATGAGAACGACAAAGTAGCGAACAAGGCTTGTTTTCCGTGTTTGATCATCAGGCTAATTACAACACAATAAATATGAAAACAGTAACTGGGGTGAGCCAGAAAAACGGTCAATAGAGGTTGTGGACGGCGTGTTTGTTATCAATTACGCAATCACTGTTCCAAATCGTGGGCTTGATTGATTGTGGGCCAGGGGAGATTAAGTGTCCGTACGAACTTCTGTGCACAGAGGTCAGGGTTACGTAATCGGATACTAATGGCCTCGGCAACGGTCAACATTCGAAATCTCACCATTTTTGATCGATTCCTTGGCACTCGGTAGACAATCTGGAAAGCGTCCTTCTTATTGACAGAATGATTAGAGTCAATCAAATGGGCAACAATCGCGCTTGAAATCGTTCTCACCACACCACTATTCAACCACGCAGGATGATGTTCACACACTCTGTCAGACAATCGCCTTGTAGTACGACCAATGTATGATGCTCGACACGAGCAAACAAATGAGTACACACAACAGCTGGTTGTAGAACAAGGAAGTTCTTTGAGTTGTGACATGATAACGGGTGTTGAACGGAAACTCACGCACAATTGAGCGGCAAAGTAGGTTGATTCGACTGACTTTTTGAGCTTTCTTGAGATAACTTCGGCCATGGGGTCTCCCTTGAAAGGAAGACTAATAAACGCAAGTTTCCTATTCACAGAGGGTGGCTTAAGTTTCATCTCTACCGTCTGCATCGCCTTCTGAATGAAACGCATTGGGTAGCCATTCTGCATGAACACTTCTTGTAGAAAGTCTTTCTCAGCTTGTAAAGTGTCAGGGGTACAGATCTTTAACGCCCTACCCGTCAGACATCGTATGAGGTTTCGCTTTTGATTTAGCGGAACGAAGCTGTCAAAATGAATGTACTGGCCACTCCAAGTTTGTTTTCTGTACACATTCCGTTGGATTGAACCATCTTCTTTCTTACTATGCCAACATCCAAGAAATTTATTTGACCATTGTTATCTGACTCCTTGGTGAATTTAATACTGCTGTGGGCTGAGTTAAAAGCTGTCATAACTCTGTTCATGTTAGAATTCTCGTTGATGACGCAAAAAATATCAACATAGCGTTTATAAAATGCAAATTGTTCAATGACCGCACTCAGTTGGTTAGTCTCCAGTTTGCTCATGAAAACGTCAGCTAACACCCGTTATCATGTCACAACTCAAAAGACAAACTTCCTTGTTCTACAACCAGCTGTTGTGTGTACTCATTTGTTTGCTCGTGTCGAGCATCATACATTGGTCGTACTACAAGGCGATTGTCTGACAGAGTGTGTGAACATCATCCTGCGTGGTTGAATAGTGGTGTGGTGAGAACGATTTCAAGCGCGATTGTTGCCCATTTGATTGACTCTAATCATTCTGTCAATAAGAAGGACGCTTTCCAGATTGTCTACCGAGTGCCAAGGAATCGATCAAAAATGGTGAGATTTCGAATGTTGACCGTTGCCGAGGCCATTAGTATCCGATTACGTAACCCTAACCTCCCAGCTGTTAATTGCCCTCACACTAAGCACTTGGCCAAAGATTCGTACGGACACTTAACCTCCCCTGGCCCACAATCAATCAAGCCCACGATTTGGAACAGTGATTGCGTAATATGATAACAAACACGCCGTCCACAACCTCTATTGACCGTTTTTCTGGCTCACCCCAGTTACTGTTTTCATATTTATTGTGTTGTAATTAGCCTGATGATCAAACACGGAAAACAAGCCTTGTTCGCTACTTTGTCGTTCTCATGACTTCACTGGGTATTTTCGAACGAATTAAATATTATGTCTTAAAATACTTGTCTCTTAATTGTAAAACTAAGTTCAGTTACTACAATTTTTTTAAAAACTCAACTGGAGAAGTGCCACAAGCTGTTTATATGAGATCCGCAAAAATCTGATGTTTGATCGTATAAATCCACTAAGCGACGACAATGACCGACGAATATTAATCACCGGATATCAATATTGCTTATTACTTAAAATCTCACCCACCCAAACTCTACACGCTTGGTACTATTTATATAACGTGTGAATTGTCTCGCGAAATGACTCATACTCTCCGACTGCAGTTTTACGCAGGCCCCGATAAACGATTGCTAGAAAAGACAAAACAACATTTCTGTTCGCCTCGTATATCATAATTCCAACAAGTATTAACAAAGCTTCGTATTGTTTGCTTCGCACGGCTCACGCATGGTGACTCATTAAGAGTCTGTACATGACATAGCTGACACTAGTCTGTGAGAGGAAGATGATAATCTCTGCCAGATATTCACATTAATAAAAATATCTTATGAGACTCTCGAACGAAGCTTTCAGATGTCGACGCTTCTAAATACCTACGACAGGTTAAGAAAATGTATCTTATAAACGATCCATTGCATTCTCAAGATGCCATGCTACTTACGCAAGTGATTAGGCGGATAAGCTAGGCTTGCTCGAGAACTCAAACAGACGGGCAAACAGACAGTTAACTACTTGATACGTAATTTTAGAACAACCGGAAGAGTCTAAATTCATTCCAAAATTTAATTCATGGGTTGGGTTAATCCTTTTAGCCCTTCCATTCTAGGACTGCAGTGAATGATTAACTAAGTTTGAATTTTGCTTTTAATCTCACTCGCTTTCTTTTTTGTTTCTTGTTGTGCTACTAGTAGTTTTGATAAATTACCTTTACGCACTAATGTGTTTTACTTGGCAGCAAAAAAAAGTCGAACGCTAGATAGAGCGTCAAACTTTGCCGAGCCTCAGAAGCTAAAACGACCAAACAACTACGCGCATCCTGATCCTTCCCGCAGCTGATTCCCGGTGACTGAAACGAAAATCTCATTCACACTTGTCAGTTTCGTTCGGACGTGCGCTCATGGCCATGCGATGGCGTCAAAGATCCCGCAAAGTAGGACGTCAAATCTGTAGCTGTAAAAAAAAAATCTTAATTTGGTCTTGGGGAACTGGACAACAGCCGTGTGATAGAGTCGATTATTGTTGACGGACAATGACAACAAAAACGACAGAAGATACTTTAAATAGAAATAGATACAGCAATAACATCGAATAACCTGAAACATAATACAAAAGATATTAAGAAACGGCAAAAAATTGCGGCTCCAATGTTAGCGCACCAGAACTAGAGATACCGCCATCTGAAACTTAGACAACGCATTTCTAAACGCGAAGGGCTCACTCTAAAGCTAGTTCACGATTAGATTGATCTGATAGAAGAAGCGGCAACAAACAAGATGGGGGAATCAATGAGGTTTTAATTAGAGAAATGTGATGATCTCAAAACCCCAGCTGACACACCAGAAAGCAGGGGGCAATCCAATAATGTAACTAACCCACGTTGAGGGGCATAAGTCTGCTACTGCACGCTGGACTTATCATAGGGGTATTCTTGCTAGTCACATCGCTCCGCTTTTAGTATAAACTCACCCGCGAGACTCGCAACCTAGTGTCAATTTCAGCGCTCATGTACTTGTCGGTACCAGATCAAAACAGATCTCCTTAGGCACCCTAACATTTACGATTGACATAGTGACGTCCTATTTGTCTCAACGCAGTGCTATTCACCAGTGAATGACTCTGTGAGTGTGACAAACGCAAAAAATCTCAGTCTAATGAATAAGTTAATGTTGTTACCGACTACTATGATTTCCATTTGAGAAAAACCCTTTTTGCTTATGTAATCACACATCATTAAGCCTCGCAAACTAAAAATCGGATAAAGTTGAGAGATTAGCTGATAGGTACATTCACTACCCCTTAATTTGCCTTTATTTGTCTTTGCTGTGTGCAGTAAACGATCATGACGAATTTTGTACCATAACTGCACATAAAATGTTTGCTTTCTTCCTTTTTATAACTATCATTGTTTATCTGTTAAAACTTCCTTCTTGGTATTGTTTGACACGTTCTCATCTTCATCTGCACCCGATTGTTTTAATGAGGTCATTTCCCGTTGACTGGTGGCCATTTGTGGACTCGTGTTTGGTTACTCCATTTTGAACGCCCTTCTGCTGAATAACTTGTGCATCCGATTAGTTTACAGTCGAAGGTGAGCTAGCACCTCTACTTGTAATTTTATCGAAACAGTATCGTATAAATTCCAATCCTTTCGATCGCCTTTTCTGACGTTTTTTGGACTTGGAAGATAGTCCCGTCAACCCGACCGTCTGAATAAGCGTTATTGGAATTGTCGAATACGCGTTACTGAGTGAATTACCCTAAATCGCCAGGAGCGATTTAACACAATCCTAAGGTGATGAACCGCTCTCAGATCTTGCAGGCATTTAGTTGTAACGTCTTTACGCAAGGGGGATTTCGCACAGTACCCTCTAAATATCGACCAGTCGTTTTTCTACCTACCACCTCTAATGTGCTCGGAGGCTTCGTAGACTACTACATGAGGAATCGTCTGAAACTCGAACACCCGATCGCCAAGGAATACTATCAGGTTCAAAGAGTGCGTTTATATTTGTAGCGATTAATTATCATGTAATGTAAAATGAAACCGAAACAGAGAAAACGCGCGTCATGCGTGGCAAATCACTACCTCTCTCTCTCTCATGTTGCAGAGTAGGCGGTTTTTACGATCTCGAAGTAGAGGAACCGACTGAGAACAAGCAAACTTACCGAACCGTAACGTAACGTTCATACTGTTTCTTACCTCTTCCTTACTTTTGTATTGGTGTTACGTGTTCTTGATAAACGATTACTGGCGAACTCTCGTTCTCCCTCTTAACGGGTATATTACAGTAACCGGATGTATCGACATGTGAGCCACCCTCTTATCGTTTTGTTCATAACACTCCTGATGCAGTGAATACATACACAAAAGACCTAAGACCACAAGGTAGGGGCCCACACGTCGATACCTCCGGTTACACGATCGATGGTCGTAACATATTATCAACCGAATAACCGCTGTTGAGGTGTGGACCAAAATGATCCAGGGTCGGCTGGGAATGGACGTGAAGTTCTGGATTACACTCAAGAACTACAAGGACGTCTATTAGACCAAGCTGCTCAAAATGTCTCGCATAAAGGAATAATGGAAGATTTGTGGCTATGCGAATCAAACATCGCTATAAATTGACAGCAGTGGTGTTATTACATAAATATTTTGGATAGCTTCCCCCGAAAAGGTGGCGGGACCGGAGTTTCGGACCTTAGTAATGCACAGCCTCAACAGAACTGACAGTTGAACTCTGGCCACGCCCTCATGCGGCAACCGTGTTAAAATGTTCATGCGAACGTCGGATTCAACTGCAAGCGAGGTTCAATTCACAATAATAAAATTCACCTATTTCTTCGCAATAAGCTGAACACCAATGAATAAGTTAGGTATTTCTTCGATTTTAACTTGAAAATATGTCTTAGTCACGGGATTATTTATTAGGAGTTAACAGGACGGTTACTGCGTTTGACCTGCAGACGACTGAGTGACCTAAGCATTACTCACAAACGTTCAGACGTTGCATTTCAGTTGTACATAGTCTAATGTCCAGGGTGCAGTAGTTAACATAATTGCTTCTTGTTGATTTTCAGTCCAGACTGGTGAACTACTGAATAGCCCGGGTGGGAACAAAGCTCGGATATGGTACTTTTTCGAAAAGTGTTTGCTAGAATGCGTGTGGAAATGCGGGAGTTGCCGTCGACTAAGAATAATACAGTCGTACAATGAACACGCTCTTCCTGTTTGTCGCACCGGTTTACCTTAGGCTTTTTGGTACTTACCCTGTTTGATAACGACCTGTCTTCTTACTTAATAATTGTATATGCGGACGTCCCCAAAACAGGGCATTACATTTCATCTTCCTCGGAGAGGAAGCAACTTTAACGTGATATAAACAAGTTCACTGATTGGGCAACCGCAAACCGCCTGTCAGTTAACACTTTAAAGTGCAAATTTCTTTGTCATGAGCATAACCTGGTCGTGAATTACACTAGGTGGTCTTGGATTGACTCACGAGAAATGTACTGAGCACACTGCTCACTCGTGACCCCAACATCTTCTAGAATTACGTCACACAAGCTTGCAAATTGTAGCCTAGGTGATTTAACCCCCATTTTTGTTTCTTTCCATCAGGACCACTTAAAAACGTTGTTTGGATCTCTTCCCAAATTAAGCCGGGAAATAAGTGAATATATACTACTCTCAAGTAGCACAGGCTGCCTGAAGGTGGTGCAGCACCGGGCGATGGAAACGACTTTGGAAGTTTCCTAACTTCACGTGTCATATACATAGCAACTTCTTCCATCTCTTATCTTCTGGTAACAATTTTGCTATCGTGCTCCGCACTGCAAACGACCTTAAACAGACGAAGGGGGAATTTTCCATGTGACTACTACATTTCAATTCCGGAATGACCGATTAAATGTTCAACATCAACGAAATCGGCTACACTATCTCCCACGGTTTTTCTATGCTAAAGTAATATCCCCAACCACGTTGTCTAGTTTAACACTGTTCAGTCAGTTAAACGTAAGCTTGATACATGCTGAATCAGCACCGTGAGTATATTAACTTAACCTACACAATGAGTAAATTCAGTTTTGTATGCCACATTCACGATCCGTTCTATTGAACAAGCTCCCCACTTAGTTACAGTTCGGCTAATCTATTATGATTCATTGCATTTTGTCCAGCGAACCACAAGACATCCGTCTTCTGTAAATTATATGTTGATTGTCTTACTTCGGCGGTGAGCCGCAACTTGGTTCCTATGAGAAGGAAGACTCGATTTGCACATCAGCCTACCGTGGAATCCCTAAACTCTTGTTATTACCTCAATCTATCAAAGATATTACAGTGTCCATGCATTATGTAAGTTCACACAGGTGAAATATAATTACACTCAATGGTATTAGTCATGCAACCTATGGATAACTGTCTATCCGGTTGATCGTTGGATGTTTGTGTGTGCCTCTTTTTTCCGTAACATGCACATGATGACGTGTTAATCGAATTTACCGGTAAATGAGATTCGGCTAGTTTACGTAGCGATGACCCATGGAAATATGAGGCTTGTGGAAAGCCTTCGGACGCACAGCTGGAAGTCGTTTAGTCTAATTGCGAACGCCATCGATAACATTCTCGCCCTGCAGCTCGCGAGTGTACGCAGGGCACTTCGCAGACAATTTTGAAAGCATAATCAACCGCACTGTAATGACTTATATCGATCGGATGCCATCCGATGGCATGCGATATGGGTTGCTTTATACCACCGCAGAGCCATTTCAGGAGATACTCATAGATCATATTCGACAGTCGCCGAGTGGTTTTCCCGACGTGGCCTGCCTGAAAAAAGCAGGTGTGCGAATGAATACGGAAAGACGAAGAGAACTTTGGTAGACTGTCTCTAAGATGTAACATTCATATCGGCTGGCCCTAAAATGAAATAATCATCCGTGCCGCAGGGTACGTCTTGGTCATTACATTTGCCAACCTACACATGATCAGTTCGCTAGCTACAACGTCTTCAAGTATCCAACTGATGAAAATCACCTTTTTCGTTAGTTGCTGTCTCTGTGAGAATGTCATTCAACTGCACGCGTTGTGTGTAACCACATTCCAGTCTCGTATATAGATACAATAAATCCATCGTAGTAGCATGTGTCAGCTATTTGCAACCCTGACTTTTCATCAACGATAAGATCATCACAAGTTCCCCCGAGACCAACGTGCATAATGTGAATAATCTCCAGAAACAAATCGCCACAATCGCCACATGAAAATCAGTGTCAGGCTGATCACTTTATCCGTTCCAATTGGAACGAGGCACCGAACGCATTTTAATTTGTCCGTGCCAGTTACATTTTACTTCCGTGTGACTTTCCAGTGAATCGGGTCAGTTCTTGAAAAGCTTACACCCGATATATGGTATGTAGAATACATACAAGAATGTACGAAACGAGGCAAATGAGACTGGAGAGTGCTTCCATGGTCCAACACTTTAATTTAGCACGTGCCATCGAAAAGTATTATCAGGAATTACTGGCTACGCCCAAGCCGTATCCTCCATAAGAAAGAAAACTGGGACTACGCTTTCTTATAATGATGAGACTTTATCAAACGGTGAGAGCAAAACAGACGCATTTATATCTTCATTTTCAATTGTCCATTTTTCTGACAACTAAATACCTCAGCCTCATTTTAACTCTAAAATCGCGACCTTGGTAAATAAAGCTCGACAAGTGATAACTAGAAAATCATTGAAAAACGCTTAAGTCCACAGGGCTAGATACCATCTAACCAATCATTAAAACGCTTAGCACTAATTCTATTGTAGCCTCTTGAACGTATATTCAGTCATACTCTACACACATCTATAATCTTGACGGACTGGGAAGCAGACATCGTAATTACACTTTCCAAAGAGGGTAATCCATTAGCTGTAGAAAAATTTTCTCGCGTAACTTTGGCTGGCGTCGTTAGCAGAATATTTGAACGTGTTGAAAAAAAAATCCACAGATCCATCTACGCGAAAGAATTTTTCAGGGCTTCTCAACATAAATTCTCAAACGTTAGATCTTATCTTATTGATCTACCGACGCCTCTAGACGCTGTCGTAAAGATGGATAGAGAAGAAGCGATTACGATGTACATCCGAGACTTCCAGACAGCCTCCGATTCTGCTAACTACATGCCTTCGGATTTGAAGCAACGGCAAGCGGAAAAATCACTTTTAATTTGTGGGTAAATTCATGCGTTTCTAGCCGGAAAGCTGTGTAGAACAGAAGTGCGTGAAGTACTGTATCGAGGATATTATCCATTAAGTGACGTGCCAAATGGATTCATCCTAGCTCCTGTGCTCCTCTGCTGATATACTAGTGACGTGATTCACAATCTCATCAACCCACGTTATCTTGGCGCAGAGGAATTATATGGGTGGGAGTATGTCGAACTCGTATGCTGTCCCGCATAATATCTTAAATTTCTTTGAATGGACATTGAAGTGGGACTTACTGTATAATGTCCTAAAAAACCACACCTTATTTAGAGCTGTCCAATTGACACTTAGGCATCTTGGGATGTGTAGACCGCCTAACCCAATCGTTTTATTTTGAATAATCTGAAAATAGCCAAAAAGAGACTTGATCATGTGCTTCGGATTGAGATTAGCCATCCATTCGGTCCCAAATAAAACTTTGGACAATTGGAGGCAATGCGGCGATTCCCGAGTCTTGAACAACGCTACCGTACCCTGACCGCTAACTCGTCCCCCACATCCATGGCTCCGCTTCGACCTCACATGCCAGGAGTGTTTTTTACATCCACTTGATGCGCGCTAACTATCGAAATCCCCTCGCGAAAGAAGACATCCCCAGGACTGTACTGACAGCACCATTCGATTTGTATGAGCTTCTTCGAATGCACTTTGATCTTCGGATTGCGGCTGGGACATTTCACAACTTTATGGATCAAGTTGTGTGTGGTTTGGAGTTGGAAACTTATTACATTTATCACCATTTGTGTACCCGATTGACAGGAAACCAATTGCTGAATCACTCCTGACGATTTAGGATAATTCACTCAGTAACGCGTATTCGACAATTCCAATAACGCTTATTCAGACGGTCGGGTTGACGGGACTATCTTCCAAGTCCAAAAAAACGTCAGAAAAGGCGATCGAAAGAATTGGAATTTATACGATACTGTTCGATAAAATTACAGTAGAGGTGCTATCTCACCTCGACTGTAAACTAATCGGATACACAAATTATCCAGCAGAAGGGCGTTCAAAATGGAGTAACCAAACACGAGTCCACAAATAGCCACCAGTCAACGGGAAATGACCTCATTAAAACAATCGGGTGCAGATGAAGATGAGAACGTGTCAAACAATACCAAGAAGGAAGTTTTAACAGATAAACAATGATAGTTATAAAAAGGAGAAAGCAAACATTTTATGTGCAGTTATGGTACAAAATCGTCATGATCGTTCATTGCACACAGCACATGCAAATAAAGGCAAATTAAGGATTGGCTTTCTACAAGCAAACCAAACGTGCCTCAACGGATTCATCGCTTCGCATCATACCAGACAAAAGATGATAAACGTACCAGACGAACTTCAACAGATCCAACGTCCATGTTTAAATTGTGTTGGGGCGTTTGAATAAATAGCCTGATTCCCTTTAACCTGTCAAGGTGTGCTCCCTTGAATTCTTTGGGATACTTTATGGACACTGGTGGCATCAGGCCTGTCGACAACAAGATACACGTGTTGTAGAAACATCGCACCGCTGATTCCATCCAAAAACGTCAGCAGTTGATTGGAATTGCTAAACATTAGCGTCGCTTCATTCCTACCTGTCCACAACTTTTGAAGTCGCCAACCGATCTACTTCATGGTCTATCGCGACGCCAGTTTCCTGCTTTTTGTTCGGTACTTCAGAGTTTCCACAGTCGTATGCTAACACGATCCAGAACCAATTAACGAGAAGACGGTTGGTCCACAGGCAAACTTTATTCAATAACTTACCGTACAGCAAGCAGATAACAATATAAACAAGTAGTCTCTAGAGAGTTGGACATAAGTGAACCTTTAGCACAACCACACGCCAGTCGCTAAATAGGACGAACATCAGTGGAAACAGTACTCGACCCCGAGAATTCAAAGAAATGTCAACATTGATGGGTGACATTCTCAACGCTAATGGCTAAGGCTTCGTTACTCCAGCTGAAAATTATCCCCAGGTAACAAATGCTCTCACGGGTAGACCGTCAGTAAGTGAGTTTATAATGATTTCTGAATGGTGGGTGACAAAATATCAGAGAAAGCATGGAATGTGTCCATTTTGCCGTAGGAAACAATTTTGTTTTAATGTTTGGGCGATTTTTATCAACGACGTTAAGAAATCACGGTGATCTGATAATGAAATACGTTGACGAGATAGCTTGAATTTGTAACTTCGTTGATAGAATGAGTTAGCAACGATTGAATGAAGAACGCGCACCGTATAATTTGCAAATCATTTTGCGCTAACTTGTGCATTCAGTAATCTTTGAAATATACGCTGACAGCTGACCTGAACGTGAGGTTGTATAGTCATCACTGCGTGTATCTGGGGAAAAGATTTTCAGCAACACCGCCCAGGCAGCATATAGTCCCATTAAAAATAGAGAAGAATGAGGTAGTTCGGGGGCTAAATGTGGCTGTGTATATAAGTGGGTTTTCCACGGTAAACACATTACATCAATCGACGCCGTAAATTTCTTGCCATTTCCCTACTTCTGTTGTTAATGTCAGTGTCTACATGTTAATGTCTGATTATTTGTTTTGTTTCAGTGCACTTCTACGTGAATGTTCATGTGTTTTGGCTCAAAATGCCGGTAGGTTGTCGTGACATGTTCATTTTTGCCATCACATTATTGTGCTATATTGATCATGTTCACCAGAGTATATAAAATAGCTGTTCCGTGTCAACTATTTGCCGAAACTGCAAGAGGTTCATGTAGCCGCATAGGTACTTCGGATGTGATAGACGTCATGATTGGATCACAGGAATCGTTGTCCATATTTGGTTGAATTGAACGCTGCACCTTCCTATTTGATATGTGGTTTTTCATACGGATTTTAAAGCGCAAAATAGGTATTCGTGAAGAGCCACTACGTAAATTATGGCTTCCGCAAGAGTTGTCTTGAAGATCGTTCTAAAGTTATAACGGTCATTTTGGCGCGACTCCTGGTTTTTAAATATTTTCTGACATGTTTAAATTGAAATCCCAGGCGAAGTAAAGACAGTTCATTAATTGTGAATAAGCAATATTAATGAGGAAATTTGAACACATGGAATGTGTGCCAAAATCGCTAGTTTGTTGATGGAAACATTTTCCACCATTTTCGCAAGAACAACTAATTATTGGCGTTAGTCCATTTTTCGTCTTATAAAAACGCTCGTTGCAGTTTTTCGAGAGGAACTACGACATTCCGCAGTCTGAGAGTACTTTATTTTGCGTCGTTCTGAAGATACTTCTGTCCCTACCCTTAGACCACTACCGAACGCAGTGCATCGACAGAAAACGCAGTCTGGTCAATCTCCGGATCACACCAGTCAAGCATCAGGACGTCAACAGGCGCAGGCCTTCATCAAGTCCTGGATTTGAAATTGAATGTGGCCATACAATGCTGGCATCGCATTTCACCAAACATACTTCAATATTTATTAATTAAACATGTATGACAACGTTCCAGCTTCCTTTTCTATACGATATTTGTACTATTTCTCCTTGTTTGCAAGATTTCAGGTAGATACTGGTCGACGAAACGTTGTTCTTAGAAATGGTTGAAAATGACACCATCATATGGCTGTTTCCATTTCGGTGTGAATGGATCAGCGTAAAAAGGGGTAATATGTTTCACTGTATCGCCGAGAAGTTGATTCTATTCACTCTGCTGCATTGTTTCTAACTTTATTGAAGCAGCGTGGCGTTCATACGAACAGTATACGGAAACAGATGAACTCAAGCTGCCTGCCGATCACTTGGGAGGTATACCTCTCAGCCAGTCACAACTTGATGGTTAAAACGCCAGGTATCTATCGCGGTGCAGAGAAATATTCCGATCAATATGACAATCAACGGACTCAAAAATGATGATTACCGTGTACCCCAAAAGCTTCAAATACAAGTTTCTCACCACATTCTGCAAGTGCTGGTTTTCCATGTTGTTCACGGTAAAAGTCATTCTTAAGTAGTAATTACCATTGTGAGAAGCATACTACATTCTCACACTTTCTTTTTAGCTTATTTCATTCGGGTGGAGCAACTACTAGTGTGAACGCATACTTCATTCTCAGACTTTGCTCATTCCAGAGCAGCAGGGCGAATCGCCACACCTTCTCCTATGGGAATTTTTCCGCTCCAGATTCACGTTTTTCTCATGTTCATGCTGATTTGGTTCGTCGATCATTTTTATCCAATGGTAAAACATTCCCGTCTACATGAGCCCACATGCCTGCCCGCCCAGAAAACACCTGGTCGACTCCCAGGTGTTGACCAACATCTGACCAACAGTCGGTCGCGTTTGCAGTTCCACCTATTTTGTGCACGATGGGTGTGGTTACGTTGTATCGGTCACGGTCTGTCATCAATCACAGCTTTATTGAAACTTTGAAAATGTGTAAGATGTGCTTCACGTTTTCGTCCTTGTTAAACCAACGCTGCAAGCCGGCCTCTTCGATCGCCAGACACCTGCTGGAGACCGGACATGTGGTCGACCCGACAAACGCTTTCCGTGTGTTGATGCGTCACCACAAGCCTGTCATTCTTAAGTCACTCGAGGCGCTGCTTGTCATGCGTAGCAAACCAGTCCTCTGTGTGCAGAAGCTGTTGACCTTGAACCTCCGTCTGCCATGGTTTTGACCAATGACAGACTAGTGTATGCATTGAATTGATATATGAACTTAATTCGCTTAAATATTTTTGATTTTCACCGCTGTTATGTGTAGCAACTGACGAGAACATACGAAATGGTACTACCATCTTGCAAAACCGGTCTTCTGATTTCTCTATTCAAATTCGTAACTGGGGAAGGATGTTTTATATTTCTGGTATGTCAAGAGTTGCTTCAGAATCCCATGTGCACTATCCTCTGATAGTCTTCGTGGGTTTGTATAGAAAGCCCAAGTGGCTTTCGGGGCCCGGTGTTGGATCTGTTGAAGTTCGTCTGGTACGTTTGTCGTCTTTTGTCTGGTATGATGCGGAACGATGAATCCGTTGAGGTATGTTTGGTTTGTTTGTAAAGGGCCGATCCTTAATTTGCCTTTAGTTGTCTTTATTGTGTGCAGTAAACAATCATGACATATTTTGTACCATAACTGCACATAAAAGGTTTACTTTCTTACATTTTATAACTGTCATTGTCTGTAAAACTTTCCTTCTTGGTGTTGTTTGACACGTTTTTATCTTCATGTACCCGATTGTTTTAATGAGGTCATTTCCCGTTGACTGGTGGCCGTTTGTGAACACGTGCTTAGTTGCTCCATTTTGTACTCCTTTGCTGGATAATTTGTGTACCCGGTTGATTCACATTCAAGGTGAGATAGTACCTTTGTTGTAATTTTATTAAACAGTACCGTATAAATTCCAATACTTTCGACCGCCTTTTCTGACGTTTTCTGGACTTGGAAGATAGTCCCGTCAACCCGACCGTCTGAATAAGCGTTATTGGAATTGTCGAATACGCGTTACTGAGTGAAGTGCTCTAAATCGCCAGGAGCGATTTGACACCGTCCTTAGTTCTTTCAAAGATATCGAGATGGTCGTTCCTTCTACTTTCTCAGTACAAGTGCACGCCGACTGGTGCTCTCCGCGTGCACTTGTCTCAGCCGCGGTAGCCGCTGTTACCTTTGACTCCACGTACGAAGCAACGAGCCGCTTGTTGCAGATAACGAATTGAAGTTGAATCATCGAAAACTGTTATGCTGAGTGGTGCAAACCGCTGCACCTCATCGCACACGTGGGTGAGACAGTGCACATGATAAATACCAGACGGTCGTCTTCATGAAGATAAGCAAATTGGTCAATGATTTCAACAAGTAAAAACCGTGTACGGCCAATTAGGGAATGATACATACTGGGATGGGATTGTATGTGAATGGAAAGAAACTGATTTTAGAACATCTTTATGCATGGGTATGGAAGGAATGGATGCACCACCACGGGGCCCAACTATAATAAAAAACACGACTCCCATTGGGCTTAAAACCAACTCACAGACAGCACTGACGTCAGCTGAATAAGGTTCTCCTTCATTTTGGGTGAAAGAGAACCCCATGTGTGCTGGACGAAAGGTGTATATGCATACTTTTCGTTCGGCACACATAACCTTTCTGCTTTCACGTCTTATGTGTCAATTGGTAGTCCATCTACAATACCATTTCACTTCACTCATTTCCATTATGGGCACTAATGAAGACATTCCGGATTACCTGTTATATGTGTAAGTAAACAACTGTTAATTAGCGTGGATTAACAAGGACGAAAACGTGAAGCACATCTTACACATTTTCAAAGTTTCAATA
>LOND01005691.1:20055-31689 GCA_014220965.1 Paragonimus kellicotti
TCTCTGGTTGAAATGTCTCAAACTGTCAAATTATAATTCTAAGTGTTAGTATTTTGACAATAATAATGAGTCGTAATAATGTGGCATCAGCACAAAACTGTGACTATTGAAATGACCGGCGAGAAATACCAGAGTTGGCGTTTTCCATGAATGAGTTTGACACTGGCAACCGTGGAGTCCCGGAATTAGTGTTACGTTCTGATGCGGTTTTCTGTTTGAGGTGGTGTTGAAACATACACCCTCTGTTTTGGTTTTTCGAATAAACAATCATTGCGCCGTCTGCAAACTCGACTCACAACAGCTAGTGTCGTGACAAAGATTGGGAATTTAGTTTATATGGCTGCAACTGTTGGAGGCTGGGAACGTCCGGACCTTCTTGGGGGATTTCGAAGACGTGGCTAAAGTGGCCGGAGTCAACAGTGGCCGAGTGAAGCTGACTGTCCTGTGGATGCTGCTCAAGGCGTGGCAAGGGCGATGCAGAGGGCGGCGCGTAGGGGCCCTGCGAAGCCGGAGTGAGCAGGTGCGAAGAAAGCGTTGACCACGGAGTTCGACCATACAGCCGGCTGCTGGGATGCGTTGCAGGGGTTCAAAAATGTCCAGCTTGGTTTCAGAGGCGACGCCCTCGATTACGCCCTGCCACTGTGGGCATCTTTGTCGATTTCATGTATGGGAAACACCAGTTCCTGCCGGAGTGCACTTCAACGTCCCATCTTATATTTTCCACGATTACTTCAGCACCTGATTACGTGCTTCCGACTGACTACTGACAAGTAGTGTTGTGTGATCGTTAATCTTCACTACACAAGTGAACATGTAAACTTAC
This sequence comes from Paragonimus kellicotti, assembly GCA_014220965.1. Taxonomy (NCBI): domain Eukaryota; kingdom Metazoa; phylum Platyhelminthes; class Trematoda; order Plagiorchiida; family Troglotrematidae; genus Paragonimus; species Paragonimus kellicotti. Next base: position 20,879 of record LOND01005691.1, read on the forward strand.
AGGGTTGCACTGCCTTTGCATCACAGGTCCGGACCAGCTAACTGACGTTAAATTTCCTCTCCTATTTTTTGCCCTGCAATGCATGTAAGCCGGTTGGTAAGTCAAGTTTCACTTACGAGCAAAATAGTTGCCAGTGTAATTTAACGAAATTTTATCTTCGGAGTTTTAAAGTCAATATGTAGAGATGTTGCTATCACCTACCCTTTGTACTCACGTTGAGAATAACCTACTGTATGTTGAATCATTTGATATTATCCGGGGAAAAAATATGGAAAACTAGTCCTGGCAACAAGTAGTTGACGTTCTTATCAGGATGATTGTTGTTGGCTCGGAGTCGAAATCGCTACAAAAGTGCAATCTGTCTACTTGAGCCACCCCAGATGAAGCATTTACGAGCGTTCGCTGGGATTCCTGCTCTGACCTCTATTAGCCAATACAATCACGTGAAAGCGTGGACGCATCATGATTCGATCCACTATCACTTGGTTCGATCAGCATCGTCGAGAGATTTATGCCCTGTGTGAATCATCACTAGCTCTGATACTATTTTGTGTACAGTAATCGACAAATCCATTAACGCTTAGAAGTCTCATGAGGTTCCGTTGGAGGAAGGGGACAAGTGTCAAATACTGCATTTAGATATTTACATTACTTATCTGAATACTCACTTGTTCTGTCGAACGGACAGCAGCATTCAACGCAGTATTGACCGAAAGAATAATGAATCAGGTCAGCACATGAATAAGATAACGATCAGCTGTGTTAGCGGACTGAGTGCACAAATAAAACATAACCAGTGGATACGCTGGATCATCAGTCCACATTCATAGAGAACACAGCTTGTGATAACGGTTATCCTGAACGACTTATTGTTCGAATTATGATCAAATGGTCACCCAAATCTGAAGTATGAAACGTAAGAAGGAGACTAGTATGCATTTGAGCGTCGTTCACAAGTGGCGACGTCGCAGAATTGTGAATGAACGAACACAACCAATCAAACTGCAGGATACGCTACGGGTGACCTCCGTATCCAATTCGTCACATCCCACGTTCTCCAGTTTATAGCAGACGGACTGTCGGTTCAGACTTCATCCGTGTGAATCTACTCTTCCACATGCTTCTATGGAGCTGGTTATAATAGTCAAACATCGAGGTAACCTTCAAGGTAAATCTGAGAAAGCCAATTATTTATGTTGTAGCACGGTAAAAACAGCCAGTCACCGCGTCTTTCTCGTCTACCTGGTCGAAACCTAGCAACATATGGACAATAATCGAGCCTTTCGGGATAGGCCTATCCCGTGTCAAGCAACCCACGAAAGATTATTTGAATGGGAACCGTTTATAGGGCCAAGAGTATCGTAGTCAGGCTGCTTGACACAGTATCCTTCAGTTGGACATCTCCGGAATTTTCTTCAACTAAATAGTGTCACGAAACAGAGTTTACGGTTGTTCGGTATCAGATCAGGTAAACATTTATATAGATCAAGGTATGTAGGACGGTGCAAACCTAACATGCAGAAAGTCCAGATTAAGTTAACCACATCATGACTACCTATGGAGAGGATGTTTTGATACAGTTGCGCTACGACTACGTCTCAACTGCTACTGTGGTAATTTGATCGGTCACGGTGTGGGTGGTGGTCACTGACAATCGCACGGCCTGAACAAAGCTGTTCTGTGTGCACATGACTTAAACGTTCACTCGAATTATGATTGCCTCATCGGTGACCAGAAGTGGAGACATTGTCATACTTCAACAAACAGCCTGATAGTCTTATATCCAATGTGGAGGGGAATGAAGCGTACATGACTTGACGCAGCATTGATTTTGAAAGTGGTTATGAATTGCTAATAAGCAACTGACTGGTCATTAATGCAAGTATACTTTTCGTGAATAATTTTCGACGCTGTGCTAGTGCAGGTTGTTGGACGAAGTTTAGAATAATCCTAATTAGAAATGCCCTCCGACATTCGGCAGTGTTCTTTGGGCGAAGGCATTGTGTAACCAAACAGACAATGGTTGAAATTGTGTATCTGCGCAGTGCGTAAAAACAATTGTGGTTAGCTAGTCTGGTTCGATCTCCTTGTTTAATCTTGAGTTCGAAGGTCTAATCCGGACCTTGGTTTCATCAGCGCTTGGGATCTTTTCAAGAAAACTCCCCAAATTGAATGAGTTCACTCCTCATTTTGAATATGCAAAAGTGGAAGTTATCATGTTGTAAGAAACGGGGTTACACGGAGAACTATAAGCTTACCATTCTAACAGTTGATAATTCCATACCCCCATCGTTAAAATAGCGTGGTCTGCAACCGAAATTGAGATGAAGTTATTACAACATACATAGATGGCAACCAGTGCACCACAGCTGTTCCCGTTTACTTTCAAGTACATGAACTGCATATCCATCGAATGTAAGCTGAAGTTATAACTGGACATCACTAAAACCCGGTGCCTAGTACCTAAATGATTTCCAGCTATTTCACCTCTGAGCTAGGTAAGTTCACAGATTTTCTCACATCTGCGGTTATCACTATATTATCACTATATACTAAGTACCTTTTGATACTTTCGTGGGGATTTTGATCGTTTTGACATCAGTTTCCAAAAACTTCCCGTTTAGAAAATATGATAAACTTTCTGACAAGAATGTATGTTAAGTTAAACATGATTTCTGACAGTAAGCCTTATATGTTTCTAGTTCGTTATAGTACATCAGTAGATTGTTCAAAAAATGCCTGGTAGTTTGCACAAATACAGCGACCGAAGACGATCACACAGACACAGAACCTGTTGCAGCTCTACAGATGATTATCTAATTCCCAGCACTTTTTACGCTGCGACAGCCTGACATTTAAACTCACATTCTGCTTCGATATTTGTCATTTTCGAAAACGCCCTTCTTTCTTGCCAGTCGATTCTCTTAGGGTTAGGGTAAACTTGACGTGAAGAACACAAATCCGCAGTCAGAATTCTAATGTTTGGAGTAACCACTGAGATATAGTCTAAAGTGGGATTCAAATGTATCTTCGAGAGCTCATGAGGGCAACAAAGTCATTTATTTGCATGAGAGTTTGTCTCATTTGAACTAACACACCTGCCAAACTATTTATCATAAATACAAGTTCAAAGTTTAGCTGCGATACTGGTGGTATCCAGCCTGAGCTGCTTGAGAAATCTTGCTGTGACGGTTACTTCGCTGAATCAATTGACAGGATCAATATGATATAGAGGAAAGGGTGACTAACTGAGTTTACATGCTCAACGTGGCTTCCTAGCTCGGCTGGTCTGAGTATCCTGTTTCTGCTGCTGGCTTTTGTTCAGTCATGGTCTAGAATTTTCATAATTCTAGATTGACTGGTAACGTGGTTTCCCTGTAATAGGTCCAGTCAATATCACGATGTGGCTCTATCGCCGTTATATATATTTGCCTAGGTTTGAAAGTGAATGATCGAAGCAAATATTTACTCATGGGTACTCATCCGGTCAAAACATTAATCTATATCTACATCTGCATGTTGTCAACATAAGCCTAGATAGAGGAACCTTTGTGCACGCAAGTGGCGCCGGTAAGTGTATACAAATCTTGGAAAACTGAAAGGCAGCTCACGCACAGCAGTGTGTACTTAAGGGAGTTACATTATGAGCACGAGTTACTGATTTTTCAGGTTATTCCGGTTTCTGTTGGTAGGCCTGTTCTCTAGAAACTGGTTGACCTTGATGCTACAACGGTGTCCGTGACACCATACACATTACTCGTTTGTTTTGAGTAGTGATTGACCGAACTTAATAAGTTTACAATAAAGCGAACATCATTACCGTCTCGTTAAACTTTGAATGGTGCAATCTAGTGTCGTCACACACCCTGCCATATTATCGTTTCAATCCAGGGGTTCAAAGATGGTCGGTTAAATTCGAATGGTTTACCGGGAACACAATTCTATCTTGAAAATCGATAGACAACGCAGTCGACCAGCTAGATTAGGGATCAGTTTGAGTAAAGTGGATGAATGGCCAGAAAACTTGTCCCCTTAGAATGGCCAACTGGAAAATTTAGGTGCTTTTTAAATCATCCATCGTCGTTCACAATAGGACTGCCTCAGATATGTGCCTCTCGTATACTGTCTGTATACTAAGCCAATCTATAGAGAGAAAATCCACAGCGATAATTTTGCACCAAACACCCACACGCTGCCAATAACACGATTCACGAAGTTGGAAGTTTCGTCTATATAGACGGCAAAGACAAGTATGGCAATATCATTTTATTATGGGTTCACTGAAATATAAACCCTAGGATAATACGAGCTCGAAGTATGACCTTCAACCGATGCGGTTTGCGCCAATCTGTTTCAGCTACTTCTTGGAGAATAAATGGCGAACGGATTGCATTAAATTTTGCTTTCTCTACGGGAGAGATGGGACATACTGGAGGTTACGCAAACGTACGTAACAAAATAACGTAGATAACATTTTAAAAAATCAGGTAAGAAACTATTGCAAACAAAGGTGACAAACAGCAGATCAAAATCCTTGCAATTTGTGCGATATACCCAGGGTGATGGAGCACAGAATTTACATAAGCCTTGGCTATCAGCTCAATGCCAAATCGTATGGTGGGTAATGCATAAGTGGTAATCCAATTAATTTCTGGGTTATTTACAGCAATGTACCCACGTCTATACTAACGATACACAGTGCTGGCATCGTGAAACGTACTACTACTGCAAACGGTATGTCACTTGATCGAGGCAAAAGAAAAAAGGGATTTCGTTGTTGTGTCTACATTTAGCACTTATTCATGGTTCCGTCCAAAACACTGACTGATATCACGCTGTCAAACAGTAGAAATTCGAGAGCCAATCGATATCTCTCATTCAGTTCGCTCAAGTGGATCATTTTGAATATCTGGATCAGTTGTATGGTACATCTTGTATGGTAGAGTTTGAGCAAGTTGGCGATAGCATCATCACCACACTTGGTTCTGTCATAAAATAAAACTACGCTAAGCTATCTTGCGGGTCTCTTCTACACAAAGCGGCCAATCCGTAGTAGATATAAAGGCCATTGCCTTACGGCTTCTGGTCTTCTAATCCACAACAACCTCAGAACCCAGAAAGTATAACATCGTATTATTCCAGATCTTTTTTCGTTTGTTTTATTAGTATGGTTCCATTTTCTAGTGTTAACGGTGAAATTCTCCAAATATATATCGTCTTCGCAAGTGGATCTGTTCTTCTTTTTTCTTACTAAAAGAAAATGCCACTTATCTCATAGGACCAAAATGGAGACGTTGAGTCAGCGAACAAGTTGACTTCCACTTTGTCAGCTGAATAATTTCACACATACAATTCAGGGGCTTATCACATTTCAATGTGAGTTTTTGAGTTTCTATAAAGAAGTCACAGATATAGCGCTCAGGATAATGTCTGAAGGTATGAAGGATTGATTCCATGAAAATGTCTGAGAACAACATGTAAATTTGGTTGGTTGAATTTATTTTGTTTTCAGTTCCTAAGGTGGTAAAAAGATTCCCGGGTCGCATTTTGTCTAAGGCACAAATTTGACTCTCCTGTTTGCATTACTCAAATTTCTAATGCGAAAAGCACAATCAGGAAAAAAATCTACCGTTTTGTTTACACTCTAGCGTTTGTCGATATTGTATCCTTGAATCCAGCTTCCGTAGCGTAAGTCAGTTTGGTTAACATAACAGTACGGAATGCAGCAAAATTACGTGTGCGGGTTCCCAGTTCAAATCTTATAACTCGTGCATCTGCTGAACCAATGACCACTCGGGTAAGAGTTTTTGAGGGACCTCGTATGAGGTTTTAGTGGCACCGTTACATTATAAACAACAATAAGTTGCTGGAAATTCGGTCGACACAATTTGAAGAACCGATCGCAGATTTCGCACTCAGAAATGAACTTCAGTTTTGTTAGTTTTAAATCTTGTCAATAGTGTTATGGCTTGGATTTTAGTTCAGGCCATGTTCTCCCCTTATAAACTGCGTTAAATATTGCGCTATCCACCTCACATCAGACGTGACTCAAATAGCGCATCTAAACACTTAGCTTAAACGTAACGTTAAGATGGCTCGGGCATCTCAAGAGGAGATACTATATATTCTGCTAGCTACAGTCAGGTGGTGTTCCATTTATAGCGATCAAACCCTCGACCACTTACAATCAATCAGAGAGCATGATAAGTTCAGTGATTCTAACTTGACTTAGAAATCCTGATCTTGAGGTAGCTGACTGTAATTAACTCAACTGTCAGTATGTTATGTATCGAGATAATTGAAAAAGTTGAACATTGCTTATAGACGAATGTGGATATGCGTTTGGAAATGAGGTTAATATCAAAGTGATCACGAGAACGTAACCAAGCTCCAAATCTCCGTCATGACGAGTGAGTGTGCACTACTGACGAGGTTTAAAATGAGCGAGACCTGAGTCCAATACGTCTTTTCGAAGTGAACTGGCTTGAGAGTACATTTGAACGCGAGAGTCATGATGAGTTATCCATGACGTTTAATTCATGAACATTAGGGGGGTTGGTTAATTCAAAGTAGTTTAAATTACTTGACTTATACACCGTGCGTCAAAAATGATAGGGTTGGTTCACTGCAGATAGCTATATCGATCACAATGATGTGTCTGCATCCACGTGCGTGCCCGCATTCAACGCTTAATATCTGAACTCACGTATTATCTGGACGTGCCTCTCACTCTAGTCGTTCGGCCCGGAGTTAAGAAACAATCAATAAAGTTACACATCCGTCTAGCTTTTCACGTTACTAATCGATATGGTGTGCGTATACATCTGAACCCTGACGTGATGACTCAGAAAGCCCAGCAGAGTCACGGTGTTGAGTGAGTGACCGTGGGATACCCGATACACTTTTTGCAGCTCCACAACGGACTACCCGGTCCTAGAACAGCAACCAATGCTCGCATTTATAAATACATTCATTCATAATAGCTACTAACCTGGACAGTGGATACTGGGACCTGAGCATTTTGCTCAGAAGAAATATCTATAAAACAGAAGTGATCCGTGCCAGTAGCGATTCTATGTTACGTTTCATCAAGAAAATGGCATTTTTGTTCGCGGCATGTAACGGACAGTTCTGTAGTGTTCAATTACGCCTAGGCAATACGCAGTTAGTTTCCCACAAAGGCTATCGCGTTCTTTTTTTACCTCATGTGACCACAAATTACCATCTGCAAAGGGCGGAGTGAGCAACGCCTGCACCAATTGTCAGCCTTGTATCAAAAAATAGACATCTGGCAAACGATACACACTGATTGGCTCACAAGAGAGCCAGGTTACGACTACAAACAGTAAGATGGATAGTTGTGAAACGAACGGTATGGGAGAGACAAACATTGTTATTAAACTTCGAGAACGGGCAAGAATCTCACCCACAAAGATCAAGCTGTCAAATCAAGGATGGGATTAGTTGTAGAGTGAATACCGAAACGTTCAGCTGATCGATAAACTCGGGGGTTCAACTGCAAACACCAAAACGAAATGGCACCCCCAGCGTGTTGTGACCGCAAAATACGCTTAGCCTGCAAGTCGTTTATTGCACGAACTCCCGTACAGGTTATGTTAAACATGGGACCACGAACACGTACACTCATTTGCACGGCTGACGTGCATTCACATACATTGGGTAGCAGTACGTTGTCATTCGCCCTGGTGGCACTTCCCCCATAGCGCGTACACACTATTCCAATAGTCGCTTCTGGTCCGTCGTCTTCTTGGCGTTGAGGCTTGCCCTCTTAGTTCCTGAATGTCGCTTGTGAGTAGTATACTACTCACAAACGAAACTGCCTGTTATGCAACAAATGCATATGCAGCCATACAGTTAGTTGCTATAGTCAGGAATGCACTAGACTAAAATGAGGACAAAACTGATGTCAAACTGGATATAATACCAAGCGTTGGCATTTTTTGTTCCCATATCTCTGGTTTCCGTAGCACGTATCAACTGGTAACATGAGGTAAACTACTACTACCCGATTGACAGTTATAAAACGATGAGCTCTGACAAAATGAAAAACGAGGAGTTGCCTTAGACTGCCTTCTTAGGATCATTTACAACCTATATCGTTCTCATTTGAGTTGATCCAAGAAAATAAGCAAGATGAAATTCCGAGCTGATGACCCTCGTTTTGCGAGCAGAACAACCTACCCGCCAACATGAGTTTCGATTGGGACGGGACGAACAAACTGGCTGCATATAGATTGCATCACTTGCGAGAGTACAGGCTAACAATTACAATTGTGCTAAACTAATTCGTAAGATGCCGCTACGCAGTAAATAATCATCAGCAAGTACACCATGCTAGCGCTAAACAGTTTACGACACTTCTACATCGATATATTAACCGTGACAACGTTTATCGCAATGAGAGGAGCTGTATAGTGTCAGCGGTGCAGGTAGCAAGAGCATATGCAGTAAATGGAGAACGGATCCGCAAACGTATTACCGTTAACAGGCATTAGTAATATTAGCATGCATTCAAAAACCGCACCCGTTGTTTTTGGTACAATTATAGGTGTCATGGAACGCAAGCATCATTTTTCACAAAGCCGGAGACACAGAGGGTAGCATTAGTAGCCAAACTGATCAGTCTGATGAGTCCAACATTCCGTTGGGATGTACACATGATTGTGATGAGAAATCAATTCAAGAAAGCAAACTTGTGCTCAATTTGATACAAGTGAAGGACCCCATACCGAATGAGATAACCACACATAACACGACGGCACTTGTGCTATGCAACAACCCCAAACTACGTTCACGAATAATCATGTGTGTGTGTTACAGTCGTCCCATTGCTGTCACTACAACAACTCAAACATTAATGACCGGAATGAGAACTGAAAATCAATTAAAATTAGCAAGGATAGATATTCCAAAGTTGCTGTTAACATGCTCAGCGAATCTCATGAAACCAGTGTGAAGAAAAGTCACAGATAGAATTTCACAAAGACAAGTAAAACCATACAGAACAAAGCTATGATTCCGATCAACTAAAAACATGGAGGTTAAGCCTGAAGTGGGTAACCTGATGTTCATCGATGGTTGGACATAGTGATAAATTAATGGACCAAGCAGTTTTATTAAACCGATTGTAAACGAGATAGAACGAGAAAAGGTACTTTGGAGGTGACAGTTGATAGTGATCGCAGTCGTGAGACTAATAGCAAGTAATGAACTAGCGCAGGTTCAGAGCTAGCCTCGACGTAGGTAAAAATAAGGCTATGGATACAATCACGACTTCTTTGCGTTTCGAGTTACGACTACTTTTATAGGTGACACTAAGTGCAACAATCGGTAAGGGAATTTGACACACACAGGTGCCAATCACTCCGCGCTCTCCTGGTGATTGAAGGGCGGAAGGCTCACCTGTTTGACAGTTGTTGGATCAGTGGCAGCAAAGTAATCAGGAAATGCTCAATCGGCTGTAGTCATGTCGTTCCAACCAAGAGACACGTGCCCATGACGTGCTGTGGTTCGCGAAACGCTAACTCGCAACACAGTCCCCTAGACTCTGACAATACATGAAACTGTAGGCATCGGAATGAAAATACACGGAGGTGACGGATAGAGGTTTTGGATAGACAAACGTGCGGAGAATATGGATCAGCGACTACCAAGATAATCACAAGGTTAGAACAATTCGTTGTTAAGCACACAGAAAGGGACTAGGTGTCTACTTGTCAGTTTCAGCAAATTGGAGAATACGGTTCCATTTACTATGAACAATTACAGACAGTTAAGGAACTTTAACCAAGTATACAGTTGGGATTAAATGCTTTGCTGAGGATGAAGACAGGTTTCTTCAGTCAACATTCGGTGTTTCCGTCTGTGCATCCAAACGTTTTACCACACGCTTCCTGACGAGTAACAAATCACCGATTTGTGTTCTACACACCGACATTGAAATACGGTTGAGCACCTAAGCAACGAAGCACGTGATCGTAGCGCTCAATTCTGTGCTGCAGTGGTGTCAAACTCCCAAGGCAGGTGGTTTAGTTTTTTCGTCTTTTCGTAATTATGATCTTACCGGTTGTTGTCAAGCTGGTCACACACTGCGAAAAGCACAGGGTGGCCACTGGAAAGGAGTTGTCAACACCGCTGGAAATAGCTCAGCAATGGCCCGAAAGAGTCCATTTCAAGCACTAACACTGACCACCAAGTAAACGGAAGTATTTCGAATAATCTACATGGTTCACCATGTCGAAATTAAGATTTTGGGGTACGACTGCGACTAACAGCATAACATATAAGCAACACTGGGACATGCACATGTAAGGAAAGCATTTCGTCAGACCACAACTTTTTTGAGCAGTTAACTCACATCACCTGAAATCGGAGCAAACATGAACCGTTCAACACCGACAAGCAAGTGGACTATTCCCACACAGAGCTACTCACAGTAGACTATAAAACGCCTCATCTTCTGACGTTCACAAATCAGCTAGAACCTGAAATTTGCACACGCAGTATAACGACAGTGTTCACTGAGAGTAGGTGTTGATAGAAACGACTTTACGTAGAACTTAAGAGTTGCAGCCTTGTACAGTAACATTAGGGGACATTACCTATCTATTGCATCCCGATTCACTACTTTAACATTCTAAGCATAAGTGCGAGCAAAACTGTTGATTCTCCAGAATAACCTAACTGACGTACGAAATATCCTTGTTGAAACAGATTTCACAAAAACTCACACCATTACCATTTTCAAACCGATCCCATTAGTTTGGCAACTTTGGCATCTTTAATGATTT